>JAYMFT010105849.1:0-13644 GCA_038088735.1 Panulirus argus
ATTGATCATTTTCTATAACCTTGATTTTGTATAATTTTCTTATATTCATTTGAGGAGGAGAGTAGTATACTACCTCGCCCTTTTGATGTACCTATCAATAAATAAATAACTAACTAACTAACCATGCACACTATTATCACCTCACTATGTACACTGGTATTACTTTACCATGCACACTGGCATTACTTCACTATGCACACTGGTATTACTTCACCTTGCGCACTAGTTTTATTTCGCCATGCACAATCGTATTACCTCACCAAGCACACGTAATACTTCACTATGCACAATGGTATTACTTCACCTTGCTCGCTGGTCTTACTTCACCATTCACAATTGTATTACTTCACCAGGCACCTAGATTTATTTCACCATGCACACTGTTATTACTTCACTTTGCAAACTAGTATTACTTCACGATGTACACTGGTATTACTTCACCATGCACACTAGCATTACCTCACCATGCACATTGGTATTACTTCACCTTGCACACTGGTATTACTTCACCATGCACACTAGCATTTCTTCAATATGCACATTGGTATTACTTCACAGTGCACATTAATATTACTTCACCATGCACACGAGCTTAACTTTACCTTGCTGACTGGTATTACTTCACCATGTGCACTGATATAACTTCACCATGCACACTGGTATTACTTAACCAAGCACACATATAATACCTCACCATGCACACTGGTATTACTTCACCGTGCACACTGGTATTACGTCACCATGCCTACTAGTATTTCTTCAACATGCAAACTAGTATTACTTCACCCTACACACTTGTATGACTTTACCATGCACTTTGGTATTACTTCATCATGCACACTAGTATTTCTTCACCATTCACATTGGAATTACTTCACCATGCACACTAGTATTACTTCACCATGCACACTAGCATTACTTCACCAAGCACATTGGTATTACTTCACCATGCACACTGGTATTACTTCACCAAGCACACTAGTATTTCTTCACCATGCACACTGGTATTGCTTCACCATGCACATTAGTATAACTTCACCATGCACACTAGTTTAACTTTATCATGCTCACTAGTATTACTTCACCATGCGGCATTACTCCACCATGCACACTGGTATTACTTCACCATGCACACTAGTATTACTTCACCATGTACACTGGTATTACTTCACCGTGCACACTGGTATTACTTCACCATGCACACTTTTATTACTTCACCATGCACACTTTTATCACTTCACCATGCACACTAGTTTTATTTCACCATGAACACTAGTATTACTTCACCATGCTCACTAGTATTACTTTACCATGCACACTAGTATTACTTCACTAGTCACTCTAGTATTACTTCACCATGCACTCTAGATTTATTTTACCATGTACATTATCATTACTTCACCGTGCACACTAGTATTATTTCACCATGCATACTAGTATCACTTCCCCATGCACACTAGATTTACTTCACCATGCACAGTGGAGTTACTTCACCATGCATCTTAGTATTACTTAACCATGCACACTGCTATTACGTCACCATGCACACTAGTATTACTTCACCATGCACACTGGTATTAGTTTACCATGCACACTAGTATTACTTCACCATGCACACTGATATTACTTCACCATGCACACCACTATTACTTCACCATGCACACCACTATTACTTCACCATGCACACCACTATTACTTCACCATACACACTGGTACTACTTCACCATGCACATTAGTATTACTTCACCATACACATTGGTATCACTTCACCATGCACACCGGTAATACTTCACCATGCACACTTATATTACTTTACCGTGCACACTAGTATTACTTCACCATGCACACTAGATTTACTTCACCATGCAGACTGAAGTTACTTCACCATGCACACTAGTATTACTTCACCATGCACACTGGTATTACATCACCATGCACACTAGTATTTCTTCACCATGCACACTAGTTTTACTTCACTGTGCACACTGGTATTACTTCACCCTGCACACAAGTTCTATTTCACTAAAATTACTTCACCATGTACACTAATATTACTTCACCATGCACATTAGGATCATTTCACCATGCACACTGGTATTACTTTTCCATGCACACTGGCTTTACTTCACCATGCACACTGGTATTAGTTCACCTTGCGCACTAGTTTTACTTTACCATACACCCTGGTATTACTTCACCATACACACTGGTCTTACTTCACCATGCACACTGGTATTACTTCACCTTGTGCACTAGTTTTAATTCACCATGCACACTGGTATTACTTCAACATGCACACTAGTATTACTTCACCATGCACACAAGTTTTACGTCACCATGCACACTGGTATTAATTTACTGTGCACTCTAGTATTACTTCACCATGCACTCTGGTGTTACTTCACCATGCACAGCGGTATTACTTCACCATACACACTGGTATTACTTCACCATGCACACTGGTATTACTTCATCAAGCACACTAGTATTACTCTACCATGCACTCTCGTATTACTTCACCACGCACACTAGTATTACTTCATCGTGCACATTAGCATTACTTCACCATGCACACTGGTATTACTTCACCGTGCACACTAGATTTACTTCACCATGGACACTGGAGTTACTTCACCATGCACACTAGTATTACTTCAACTTGCACACTGGTATTACGTAACCATGCACACTAGTATTATTTCACCATGCACACTAACTTTACTTCACCGTGCACACTGGTATTACTTCACCCTGCACACTGTTATGACTTTACCATGCACACTAGTATCACTTCACCATGCACACTAGTTTTATTTCACAATTTACACTAATATTACTTAACCATGCACACTAGTATTAGTTCACCATGCACACTAATATTACTTCACCATGAATACTGGAATTACATCACCATGAACATTTGTAATGCTTCACCATGCACATTGGTATTACTTAACCATGCTCACTGGTATTACATCACCTTGCGTACTAATATTACTTCACCATGCACATTAGATTTACTTCATCATGCACACTGGAGCAACCTCACCATGCACACTAGTATTACTTCAACATGCACACTGGTATTACGTCACCATGCACACTAGTATTACTTCACCATTCAAACTGGTATTGATTTACCATGCACACTAGTATTACTTCAACATGCACATCGGTATTACTTCACCATGCACACTAGTTTTACTTCACTCTGCATACTGGCATTACTTCACCCTGCTCACTGGTATGACTTTACCATGCACACTGGTATTACTTCAACCTGCACGCTGGTATGACTTTACCATGCACAATAGTGTTACTTCACCATGCACACTAGTTCTATTTCACAATTCACACTAATATTACTTAACCATGCACACTAGTATTACTTTACCATGCACACTAGTATTACTTTACCATGCACACAGCTATTTCGTTACCATTCACATTGGCATTATTTCACCATGCGCACTAGAATTACTTCACCTTGTGCACTAGGTTTACTTCACCATGCACACTGGTATTACTTCACCATGCACATTGTTATTACTTCACCATGCGCACTGTTATTACTTCACCATGAACACTACGATTACTTCACCATACACACTGGTATTACTTCACCATGCACACTGGTATTACTCTACCATGCACTCTGGTATTACTTCACCATGCACACTGGTATTACTTCACCATGCACATTAGTATTACTTCAAAATGCACATTGGTGTTACTTCACCATGCACACTGGTAATATTTCACCATGCACACTAGTATTACTTCACCATGCACAGTAGTATTACTTCACCATTCACACTAGTTTTATTTCACCTTGCACACTGGTATTACTTCACCCTGCACACTGGTATGACTTTAACATGCACACTAGTGTCACTTCACCGTGCTCACTAGTTTTATTTCACAATACACACTAATATTACTTCACAATGCACAATAGTATTATTATAGTCACCATGCACACTAGCATTACTTCACCATGCACATTGGTATTACTTCACCATGCACATTAGTAATACTTTACCATGCACATTGGCATTACTTCACCATGCACACTGGTATTACTTCACCTTGCACACTAGTATTACTTCACCATGCACACTGGTATTACTTCACCATGCACACTAGTATTTATGATGAACACTGGCATTACTTCACCTTGCACACTAGTATTACTTCACCTTGCACACTAGGATTGCTTCACTATGCACACTGGTATTACTTCACCATGCACACTGGTATTACCTTACCTTGCACATTAGTATTACTTCACCATGCACACTGGTATTAATTCACCATGCACACTAGTATCTCTTCACCATGCACACTGGTATTACTTCACCTTGCACACTGGTATTATTTCACCATGCACACTGGTATTACTTCAACTTGCGCACTAGTTTTACTTCACCATGGACACTGGTATTACTTCACGATGCACACTAGTATTAACTCACCATTCACACTATTATTACTTCACCATGCACTTTGGATTTATTTCACCATGCACACTTCTATCACTTCCATGCACTCTAATATTACTTCACCATGCACACTGGTATTACTTCGCCAAGCACACTGGTATTACTTCACCATGCACACTAGTATTACTTCACCATGCACTTTGGATTTATTTCACCATGCACACTTATATCACTTCCATGCACTCTAATATTACTTCACCATGCACACTGGTATTACTTCACCAAGCACACTGGTATTACTTCACCATGCACATTGGTATAATTTCACCATGTACATTAGTATTACTTCAACATGCACACTAGTTTTACTTCACCATGCACACTGGTATTACTTCACCATGCACACTAGTATTACTTCACCATTCACACTGGTATTACTTCACCATGCACTCTTGATTTATTTTACCATGCACACTGGTATTACTTCACCATGCACACTAGTATTACTTCACCATGCACACTGGTATTACTTCACCAAGCATAATGGTATTACTTCACCATGCACACTAGTATTACTTCACCATGCTCATTGGTATTACTTCACCATGCACATTAGTATTACTTCACCATGCACACTAGTTTTACTTCACCATGCGCAATGGTATTACTTCATCATGTACACTGGTATTACTTCACCATGCACACTAGTATTACTTCACTATGCACACTGGTATTACTTCAACATGCACACTGGCTTTACTTCACTATGCACATTGGTATTACTTCACCATGCACACTTGTATTACTTCACCATGCGCACTGGTAATACTTCACTATGCACACTAGTATTACTTCACCATGCACACTGGTATTACTTCACCATGCACACTAATATTACTTCACCATGCACACTAGTGTTACTTCATCATGCACACTGACATTACTTCCCATGCACACTGATATGAATTCTACATGCACATTTTTATTACTCCATCATGCACACTGGCAATCCTTCACCATGTAGTCATAAAATAACTTTCATTCCCTTTCAATAACCTAGTCTTATTTTTCTCTCCTTTACCACTAAGATGGTCCTCTTACACACATTTCGAAGGCGATCAACATTCTAATTAACCACTTCTCTTGTTTAGGTAACAGGACAGTTTCACATGTATATAGCAAATTCCATTTTGTTGTCCTGTGTCTTATAACTTTACCTTAAGGGCCGTAATGACCGTAACAGTCGACACCTCAGTGTCTCAATAACCCCTTGAACTTTTCATACTACTCTTCCTGCTTTTTTTCTTACATTTTGATAATCTATATCATGATATTTATTTTTTTCGATAAGTAGCCCATGAAACTATCATATCTTCCATTGCTACTTTTGTAAAATGAACGTTTTTTTTTTTAAAGAGCTTCCATATGTACACTAAAATAACATAATTCCCCTCGTAAAAGGTGCAGTGTTCTGTATTAACTAATTGTTGCGGGTGAGCGTGGGTAAGGGCGGTCCTTGAGGTGACGTCAGTGTTCGCACACCCAGTGAACTTAACTAATCTTCAAAAAGTTTTATTACAAACGCCTTTTGATTCAGTGCTAGTGATTTTTTTAAGACAATCAGATGATTTTTTTCCGTTATGTGTGTACTTCCATGAAGACAGAATTTTACTCATGGCGTCATTTTTCGGTTGTTTATGGTTGTTTATACTTATTTTGAACAGTAGACATTCAGGAATGATTGGTATTTCTAATATCTATATATCATAGAATTTTAAGTAATCCATTTATATGTTGCCATGTATATCAGAAAGTAGATATGTTAATGTCCAGAATGCACATGAAAGGAGATCATTGATATTCAGTTTGCATATAATTCAATAAAAGAAATTACATGTGGCTTTAGTTTTAGCAATATATAGTTTTTTATAAAAAAAAATCATAAAGGAATTACAGATACTCACAGCAAAATGAGTGTGATGCGAACAAAACACTTACCCTGCCACCCGTCCCACACCCCAGCTGGGAGAATGGCAAGACAGATCACTATATATTGCGGGAAACTGAAAAACGTTGAATGCATGTTAAGTGCAAATTTGACCATTCTTAACAAGTGTGGGAAAGAAAGCATTTCAAATAAAAAAGAAATCAAAAATCAAAATACTTTGTTGGTCATGTAATTACACGAAATTTGTCTTGTGCATTTTTCATAGACAGCTAAGAAGTTTCACACCGACATGTTTTAACATTCATCACATATGTAATGTTTATCTATAAAATATTCAAGAGCATTATGTCGTATAAAATTTAAGAAATACAACACACAAATCACATTAGCTGAATTTCCGATCCCTAAGCAACCAGGAGTACCAACTAAACTAATTTACCCATTATCAGTTATTGTTTTACTCGCAGGCATAAAAGATTTTTGGCCCCCAGCCGTCCTACATTTCACTGATTTTAATCTTCTTCCGGAGTTTATTGTCCTGTCTCCTCTTGTTAAAGTACATCCATCCAGGGCAAAAGCAGAGTCTGGATCTTTATTCAGTTGTAGGCACGTCTCTGTCAGGCATATCAACGACGAATCACGATATGCAGAATTCCACCATAGAGTTCGTCAATCATGTTTCTCAGACATCGGACATTCCCACACACCACAGCTAGCACTGGCATCCGTGGGGATCTCGCCTCCGACACCTCACTCAAACGCCTCCGCGTCTACCACGATTCCTTAGTACGTCTCTTGATTCTATCCTGAACGTCGAAAGGAATAGGACAACCGTGCACTGAACTTGAATAATGCAGAGGGTCACTTCACCCGTACCTGACGCCGCCATGTTTGTTTACATCCGGTCTTCCGTCCAGCCTGCCACCCTTTGCCTGAGCCCCACTAGGGCAAAACGGTGAAAAAACACCATGGAGACCAGAGCTAGTGCCATACACTGCTTCAACAATATTTCTGGATACTCATAGATGTCTGTAGTAAGTCTGATGCTGCTCAAGGCCCGGAAGACAGAAGTAAATACAGTTGAAGGGAGAGCTGAAAAACACACCGATCGCCACAGCGCAGCGCCCTCTATCATTTTATGCATATCCTGCATTTTACTACCATTTGATTGAACACACACACACACACACACACACACACACTAACTTACCATGAGTCAAAACTGCTCAAACCGGGGTCTCGTGTACATTGGTTCGAATCTTTGGCGTGGCAGTCAGCCAAACCCAACCTAGGGTTTAGGTAATGGTTTATACAGACAAAGAAGGAACAACATAGTACATATAAAAGTTTAAGAGACGGGGCAGCAGGAGCGTCAAACACTACCCGTAACAAACAAATAGTAATCACAAAGGAAGGTATGGGAAGCCGGTGTACTTATAACTGTGGCTTACCGAGGAGTAAAGTGGATAAACATAGAGGGAGAGTTTATATGATATTTGTGTTTATACCGCTGTGAAGAACAGTTGGCGGTCAGGAATTCCACACTCATATAACTTTTGACAATCCACGACTTATTTCCTAACTGGTAACTCATTAGCAAGTAAGTACATTGACAAGGAGTTAAGGTAAAACTGTTGCATGAGATTCATTAAGACATCCAAATATAAATAAACAAGCAAACCGGTAGCTGAAAGCATTCGATATGGAGTTAGGGAATTTGATTCAGTGACTGTGAGCCTTGAAACAAGTACATGAACATTCTTTGAATCTGGGAGCATTACAGAAACGCTTACGCAACAGGAACTGAGCAAAACCAGTATTTACGAACGTGAATCAACCTTTCCTCTCATTCTCTCGATATATTCAGATCATCACAGCACACCCTCCTTATCTCTTTCAACCACACACTTTATTACCACATCTCTCTCTTATCCTTTCATTTCTTAATCGATCAACTTTCCTCACACCAAATATTGTCCTCAGACATTTCACATCCATCACATTCACCTTCCTCCTTCTCAACCACACAAAACTGTTAGGGGTACCATACCTTCATACTTACCCATCTTTGCCCTCACAGACAGTGACCACTCTCTTCCCATATATTTTTCAGTGCTCCCAGAACCTTCGCCCCCCCACACCCACTCTGTGATTCATCTCCGCTTCCATTGTTCCATTCGCTGCCAAGTCCACTCCCAGGTATCTAAATCACTTCACTTCCTCCAAGCTTTCCTTCAGACTCACCCCAACTAACCTGCTTCTTTCTAGTGCTAAACCTAAAAACCTTGATTTTGTTGACGAAGCTGTGAGATGAAAAGCAACAAAAATATACAGAAAAAAAGTATGAAAACCACATAGTATGATTTAGTACTCAGGAAGAATTTTGTGCAGTTGGGGAGGCTTTTTCTTTTTTTTTTTTTTGAGCCTAGACGTAAATCAACTTCTATTTGTAAATATTTGGGGAACAACATTAAGGCAATACATCTGTCTGAATCAGGATAATTGGGTTTCAAAAGACACAAAAGAGACCTAACTAGCCACTTAGATCAAGCTATGCAAATTCTGTCAACTTATCCTTAGGCAGCTACACCTAATTCACCTTAGAACAATTGACGAATATAGAGACAAACAGAAGGAAGAAAATAGAAAGTAGGATGGTGAATGATGACGGTGAGCTTCAGGGATTCTCGAGGAAAGCAGAGGAATCAGTGGGGAGTTGGGGGAGGAAACGACAGGTGACGGCCCTCATTACGACAGTTCCATATAAGCTTATCAAAAGAATATACCACCTGAAGGAAAAGGTGAGGTGGTGTAGGATATAACTATTCCATGGGGCATGAAAAGTGCCTAGAAGTACAATGGTTGGAGGACACAGTCAGTGAACCTGACAAAATTAAGGTACAGTGGGGAAGCGATGGTCTATACAATGTAGGGGACGACAGGCAAGACGTTAGGGCAAATTGTGAAAAGAACCACAAGGCTGAGGAACTAAAGTTTAAGATGAGTGAAGCAGATAACCAGATAAGGGTCGACTTAAGTACGGAAAAAGAAAGAGCTGATAAAAAAAAATGAAGAGGAGGCAAGGTGTAAGGAGATTCTGAAGGGATCTGGAGCAGATAGGCGAAGAGGAGTGATGGTCAGGATTTATGAAGGTTTGATGCAGTGAGAGAGAGGATGCTATATATAGCGTGTGTCACGGTGGATGGCAAACTTAAGGGGGCACAGGCGATTCAAGACTGCTTTGTATCGTTGTAAACGCAGATTGTAGATGAGTTAGAAAAAATAAAGACAAAGAATATGTAGGACATTGCACGATTGCAGCAGATAACAGAAAGATAAGGGAGATACAGGGAAAGTTGCATCATCATTACTTGACCTCGTTCTCACACAAAATTGCATAGAAATAGAGCCATCACACATAAAACTCCTACAGGCACTGCACTGCACTGGTTTCAGGCACCGCATGGCTCTAGCTAAAGGCACTGCACTACACAGGCTATAGGCACTGACCTGCATTGGCTACAGGCACTGCACTTGCTTCAGGCCCTGCACTACACTTGCTACAGGCACTGCACTGCACTGGAAAAAAAAAATGTTATTGGTACATTTGAATTATATAGAAAGACTTTAACATATTGGTATGTAAGTGGGTGTAATCCCACTTGAGTAACTCTGGGCGCAGATTGTAACCAAATTTACCTTAATTCACTTAGCTGAGGAACCATGAAACCAACTCGCGGCGAGAACGTACCAGATTTAGTTTTAACTACAAACAAGGATCTCGCTGATAATGTTGAAGCTGGAGAAAAGTTTGGTTCAAGTGATCAACGACAAATAACTTTACAGATGACTGTAAACACTGCATGTATTGATGGTAAACATGAAAGTCTCAAAAAAGTACCAGATTGTACTTTGACAGGGAGATCTGGGACGAAATCGTCGATGAGAACGATATGGACGTAGCTCAGATAAGCTTCAGTAAAACTTTCAGGTCAGCAGAAGGAACATATGTGCCAGTGCATAGTAAACGGCGTTTAACGAAAACGAAGCCAAAATGGTAAAACAAATAAGAAAGTAGCACGGAAGTAACTCAGAGACCAATAACCAATATGATACAGAAAGCTAAATGAATTTGCCTTGAAAAATGAGTGACTTATCCCTCACTGTTAATTTCAGTATGGAGCGCAAATTCCTGATGATATCAAAAGAAACCCTAAAGAGTTTTATAAGTATGTTAGAAGCAAAAGAGTCATTACTCGGTCAATTGGTCTATCGATTATGGAAAACGGTGACTTGGTTCAAGACAACGAAGCCATGGCAAATATATTAAATATTTTTTTTTTTCATTGTCCGTATTTACGATTAAGGACACAACTCATGTCCCAAATCCAGTTCCAGTGCTAAGAGGGGGAAAACGTTCTGCATCAAACTGACATAAAGTCGAAGATAAACTTTTGGCGATAAATGGAGGAAAAGTAAACATATCGGCAGGTCCTGATAAGTTTCATCCGAGGATAAGAAAGGAGGCTAAGTATGAGATAATTAAGCTCTTAATTCTTCTCACCGCAGGGAAAGCTCCAAGGGAGTGGAAGTGTGCCACTTTACCAACAATATTAAGAAAAAGTATTAAATTACTGTCCAATAAGCTTAACTTCTGTTGTAGGAAAACTTACGGAATCCATCATTCCAGAAAAATACTGTAAATCGTTTAGAAGACCAATACTTGTAAACGATTCACAAGATGGTTTTCAGCGAGATCATTCATGTCTGACAAGTCTTCTGGTTTCTTATGATAGTCAACATTTGATGAAAGTAAAGTACTCATTGGTGCGTTCCCAGTTTGAGTATTTTGTTCATTCTACTTGAAGAAAGACATAGAGTTAATGGGAAGAGTACGGAGGTGAGCTACCAAGATTATTCCCAACCTGAGAAATAAATCCTATGAAAGCAGACCAAACGAATTAAATCTACGTACCTTAAGAAAGGGAAGGTTAAGAGGTAATCAAATACGATCATCTAAGACAAATATTCGAAACTATTAAAGGTTTCGACAGTCTCGATCTAACGAGATACTTCATGATAGATTCGTCTGATTTCACTTGTACTTATCAATACAAACTCGTGGGCAAACGTTTAAAAAGACTGTTAACGTATGGAATGATTTACCAAATGAAATAGTTAAAAGCAGTTCCATATATACGTTTAAGAACAGACTTAATGAATATTTTGTTTCAAATGCACCATTAACAATATTTATCAACTGCTTACCAAAACGAAGATCTACAGGTCTTCCTTTAAAAAAAAAAAAAAAGTTTATGTCTTTTTACTCCTGCCAAAATAATCCATGAGTTCCTCTTCTCATCCCCTATCACAAACAGCTTCGATAACATCCAATAGTCTTTCTTTCTTTTAGCTATGACCTCATGGGCAACTGGAGCCCAAATCATGATTATCTCATTATTGCCTGGCTATGGATAGGGAGCTGTGGTTTCGGTGCATTACTCACGACAGCTAGAGACTGAGAGTGAGCCGACTTGTCTTCCTTCGTCTGTTTCCTGACGCTACCTCTCTAACGCTGGAAAAGGCCATAAGAGGAAAAAAAAATACTTCCCACGTATTCCACCGTGTTTCGTAGAAGGTGACTAAAGGGGGCGGGAGCAGGGGGGCTGGAAACTCTCCCCTTTTTGTATTTCAATTTCTAAAAGGATAGACAGAAGAAGGAGTCAAGCAGGGAGTGCTCATCCTCCTCGAAGGCTCAGATTAGGGTGTCTAAGTGTGTGTGGATGTAACCAAGATGAGAAGAAAGGAGAGGTAGGTAGTATGTTTCAGGAAAGAAACCTGGATGTTCTTGCTCTGAGTGAAACGAAGCTCAAGGAAAAAGGGGAAGAATGGTTTGAAAACGTTTTGGGAATGAAGTCAGGGGTTGGTGAGATGACAAGAGCTAAGGAAGGAATAGCACTACTCCTGAAGCAGGAGTTGTGGGAGTGTGTGATAGAGTGTAAGGAATTAAATTCCAGATTGATGTGTGTAAAACTAGAAGTGGATGGTGAGAAATGGGTGGTCATTGTTGCTTAAGCACCTGGTCATAAAAGAAAGATCTTGGGAGGCATGTGTTTTGGGAGCAGCTGAGTGATTGTGTCAGCAGTTTTGGTGCAGGAGATCGGGTATTAGCGCTGGATGATTTAAATGCGAAGGTGAGTAATGTGGCAGTTGAGGGTATAATTCGTGCACATGGCATATTCAGTACTGTGAATGCAAATAGTGAAGAGCTCGTGGATTTGTGTGCTGAAAAAAGACTAGTGATTGGGAATACTTTGGTTTAAAAACAGAGATATTTACAAGCATGCATGTGTCAGTAGAAGAGATGGTCAACGGGCATTATTGGATTATGTATTAAATGATAAGCGTGTAAAAGAGAGACTTTTTGGATGTAAATGTACTGAAAGGGGCAGCTAGTGGGATATCTGATCACTACCTTGCGGAGACAAAGAAGAGGATTTGTAGAAATTTCCAAAAAAGATGAGAGAAAGTCGGGGAAAAGAGAATGGTGAGAGTAAGTGAGACTCGAAAGGAGACTTGTGAGAAGAAATATCAGGAGAGATTGAAAGTAGAATGGCAAAAGGTAAGAGGTAGTGAAGTGAGGGAAGTGGATGAGGAAAGGAATGTATTTAGGAAAGCAGTGATGGCATATGCAAGAGATGCATGTGGCATGAGAAAGGTGGGAGGTGGACTGATTAAGGAAGGGTAGTGAGTTGTGGAATGAAGAAGTAAAGTTGTTAGTGAAAGAGAAAAAAGAGGCGTTTGGACGATACTTACAAATAAGGAGTGCAAATGACTGGGAGATGTGTAAGATAAATCAGCAGGAGGTCAAGAGGAAGGTGCAAAGGTTTTAAAACAGGGCAAATGAGAGTTGGGGTGAGAAAGTGTTATTAAACTTTAGGGAGAATGAAAAGATGTTTTGGAAGGAGGTAAATAATGTGAGTAAGACAAGAGAACAAATGGTAACATCCGTGAAAGGGGCAAGGGGGAAGTGATACCAGGTGGTGATGGATTGAGGAGCAGATGGAATGAGTATTTTGAAGGTAGTTGAATGTGTTTGATGGTAGAGTGGCAGATGTAGGGTGTATTGGTTGGGGTGGTGTGCAAAGTGAAAGAGTCAGGGAGAATGGTTTGGTGAAGAGAGAGGAGGTGGTGAAAGCCTTGCGGAAGATGAAATCCGGCAAGGCGGCGGGATTGGATGGTATTGCAGTTGAA
>JAYMFT010105860.1:0-13644 GCA_038088735.1 Panulirus argus
TATATATATATATATATATATATATGTTCCAGTGCATAACTTATCTACTCAAACATCCGTGTCACTAAACTAGGATCTTTACATCCACATAAGGAAATATGGTCTCGCAACATTTACAGGAATTACGGGTTACCGACACCATCATGAACTCCAAAACTGTTTTGGAGATTCTTTCTTTCCTCCTACAAGTCAGATAATTACGTCCAAATACGATTCACATTTATGAGAAGAACCTTTCAGTGTCTCCAAGACGATAAACCACGTTCTCTGATCCTCCGCAAAACCTTAACGTCTTCATTAAAGTAGAAACCTTAAAAAGAAACTCCTCATTTTCTTCGGGAAAGGTTATCATAGCCTCCCATATACGTGCGCGAAGGGCATCGGGGGGAAAAGTCCTCGGGACACAGAGGACCCGGGCAGAGTCGTGGTTAATCCTGAATTACCGTCCTTTACACAAAAATACCATTAGAAAGGATTATCCCGATCAGTCCCATCCCTCGGGTCCCAGGTTAATCAAGGCTGAAAAAGGAAGAGAGATACGTGGTCTGACACAGGAGCCCCGAGACGCAAGAAGCGTGTGTGTGTGTGTGTGTGTGTGTCTTGGCCAGTGTTTCTATATAGGTTTGTATGTGTCCATGTCTGTTCTTTCTGTCTGTCTATGTATCTCTCCAATTTACTTGTATGCGAGTCTTAACTGTTTATGTCTGTGCCTCTAAGTGTATACGTCTGTCTGTGTTTGTTTATATGCTTGTGCGTGGTATGAAGCGTCTGGGTGTCGGGAAGTACTATAGTCACGTCTGCGCAGTGAGCCAGCACTTAAGTGGCTGTTAAGGTCCAGTCCCTTACCCGCAGAATGCTGTCTTTCCTTTCCGCCTCACAGACTCTTGGACTGCTAGCTTTCAGTCCACAGCCTTACAATGTCTCAATCTCACTCATAAAACCTGGCAACGTGTAGCACACATGATTCATTATACGTTACTATAACAAGCGTTACGGCCTAGCTCTCCCTTTTAGGTGGAAAAAAATCTCCCGTCCAAGTACTCTCTTGTAAGTATTCTCCCTCAAGTAGCCAACTGAAAAGTAATAGCTACAGTCTACTTAATGCATAGTCTCAATACTTGGTTGAAAACACAGACACTACGCGTCAGTGTCACTCTCCCCACCGCTCCGGTGTGAGAGGTCAGCCGGCTTCTGCCGTGACCTTGGTAAGGCTTAAGCTGACCCGATGTTGAGGTCAGCCGGGTCTCTGTCGTGACTTGGCCTGACGTTGCTAACGACCGAATTATATAAAACGAGCTTTGTCCATCACGATGTAATTACAGGCGTGTAATTCATCCCTGTAATTACATTGGGTTATAATGTCCAGGATAAACCACTTAGGCCATGATTATCGGATGGGTTGATATCTATGCAGGATGCGGAAGACATCTAACGTTAACATTTTACGAAGGAAAGTTGTTGTACTAAAGAAAACGTAATGAGAAGTTAATTCGCACGAAAATCACGTCTTCTATGTACGTACTTGATCCACCACACTGAAATAGGAGGAACGGTTAGGAAATAACAGATAGATAGATAGACAGATAGATAGATAGATAGGAAGATGTATATGTGTTCCAAACAACGAGCATTTTTTGATTGGAAGATCATTAAGAACACATATGTTTTTAAATTGCTCATTAAAATCAGTTTCACCTAAAAAAATAAAAAGACGTATTGAGGTACAGGAGAAAATAATCACCTGTAATCATTTATCTGAGACCGGTGGATAAATTCCTATATCTACATGTTTCATTTATCACATCCTCAACTTCTTGAAGAACCTTGCGAATAAATTTTAACATGTTATTATCATCACCATGAATAGTATTTACGTCCATAATGTCACATAATTCTAAGTGATAAGGATATGATAATCACCTTTATGATTACGTTCATATATGTTTACTCTGCATGCAGGTAATCCCTGCAGAAGAAAAAAAATAGCTGAGAAGACTAATGCATTAAAAATTCATCTCGGTAATTGGAATAAAAAATTTACTGCGAGACAGACTCACCTCTCGTTTCCTAGTTCGATCATTAGCAGAGTCAATCGGGGTCACACATGACCATAAACTTCCAGATCCTTGACAGTAATGGCGCTGACTGACGCCATATTTTCGCTTTTTTCCAGACAAAAAAAGTCACTGGACAGATTTATTTCGTTCTGTCAACTGATTTGCCTATTCATTAGTTCCGTTCTCTTTCCTCTCTCTCTCTCTCTCCCACACACACACACACACATACACTCTCCTCTCCCTCTCTCTCTCACACACACACACACACACACACTTCTCTCACACGCACTCCTCTCTCTCTCTCTCTCTCACACACACACACCTCTCTCTCGCACATACACACTCTCTTCTCTCACACGCATTCGCTCTCTCTCTCAAACACTCACACTCTCACACACACTAACACTCTTCTCTCTCACACGCACTCCTCTCTCTCTCTCTCACACACACACACTCCTCTCTGTCTGTATGTTTCTCTCTCTCTTTTCCTTCTCTGTTTTTCCACTCTCTATTTTTCCACCTTAATATTCTTCTTCCTCGTTCATTGTAGTCTCGCCGCTACGGACTTCATGAACCACTGTCTGACTCTTGGGACACACCAATGGTCTTTATTTGGACCCTTTATTTGAGACCTGGCGTTCCTCTGTCTATCTTTGCCCCATTGAGCAGGCTAACGGAGTCAACATTTTGGCCCTTAAAGTCTGCTGTTCCCTCCTCCCTCGCCTCCGTTAAGCAGGTTAACACAGGCAATATTCATGCCCGGAGACTAATATCAGGAGGTGATTTCCCCCGACGGCCTCCGGTTATGGAGCCACGTTAACCCCCCCCCCCCTCTCACTCCCGCGGGAGGTGACGTCGAGGTGAGTTAAAGGAGTATTCAGTCAGTCAGTCAGTCAGTCAGTCAGTCAGTCAGTTTGAGCTTCGGTACGAGTACTTCGGGCGCTTATTCTGGAGCGGTTGGCGGATCCAGCCACAGGAAGTAGTAGTGGTGGTGGTGGTGTTGCTAGCATTCTGTTGGGGTTGGAGTTGTCGGTGTGGGGAGGGAGGGAGGGAGGGAGGGAGGAAACAAGGAGCGCACCGGCTGCTAAACTTCGCCTTTAAGGACGTCAGACCTTGGCAAAGGCGGAAGCCTAAAGAGAAGATATTTGTCTTAAACGACGATTAAGAAAAAAAGAAAAAGGAGGATTTATCGGATGATGATTTGTCTCTCTCTCGCTCTTTCTCTCTCAGTTGGATTTCTTATCGATTACTTACATTGTCTGTCCAGCCGAGCCTCTAGTTGCTCCCTTCCTCCTGCTCTTTTTATCTGTTTATGTAAGTCAATATTTCCTTCCTCTTTGTATGTAGTCAATGTTTCAACCCTCCCTCCTCCCTCTCTCTCTCTCTCTCTCTCTCTCTCTCTCTCTCTCTCCCTCTCCAACAATTTACCTCAGCCTACACGCCCAAGTTGCACGATCATTTACCATTTACTTTGCATAATGCCCGGGTGTGAGCCCCGTTTCTCTGGTCGGAAGACAAAGACACAAGACAGGTACACACACAGAGAAAGTGCCCGCCTGTATCTAGAGGAGACGTGTATGCGGGGAGACGAGAAGGAACAAGAAACAGAGAAGATTCAATAAGAAGAGACGGGGAAAAAATGTGGAAAAGGGGGAGAGAGGGTAAAGACGAAAAGAAAAAAGAAAAAATAGAGCAACAGACGAGCGACCGACTCCTCCTTTGTGAGGAAGTGTGATTTATGATCTATGACGGAAAGTTGAGAAGAGAGGAGGCCCGAGCAGACGCCTAACCCCAACCGCTTCACTCCTCCATGCTCTCACTCCCTCTCTCTCTCTCTCTCTCTCTCTTCCCACTACACCACAAGCATAACTGGGGCAGAGTCATGAGATGGACGGGAAAGGCGTGAAAAGAACCAAGCCTGACACTAGAATGTCGAGAGAAGAATGCTTGGGATGCGTCGTCAGCTAGGGACCAAGGCAGGAAAGACCCAATGGGAGAGGTCACAAAGCGAGGGGGGGGGGGGGTCTTCCGGGAGACCTCCAAGACCCGGGAGAAGGGACGGTAGTAAACAAAAGAGACCCAGACGCAAGTCGTGCGTCCGTCGCTCGTGTGAGAAAATATTACGAGACGTTTGGAAAAAAAAAGACACCTTTTGAAGTCTTTACTTTCGCATTTGGAAAAGGAAAAGACAGGAAACTCGGGGCCGTTATACAACTTTCTGGACCCTTTCTTTAAAGGTTCAGGTATATATATATATATATATATATATATATATATATATATATACGCAGGCGTATATATACACACAGAAGCGCCATCCTCTTGACCCCAAGAGAACGATGGCACGATTGTTGAGCATGATAACTCAAGATTCAAGTCAAAAAAGGCCAGATAGATCCATCATCATATGACCCAAGGGTTGTACCGTCGTGTTCAAGATGTCGTACCATCGTCCTCGAGGGATTAAATGTAAATTGTATTCCCTCTGCAAACACCCTGTTCCCTCTCTCCCTCCCACCTTCCTTGCCTCTCCCTCTCTCCCTCCCTCCCTCCCTCTCTCTTGGAGGCCTGAGACCCCGTGAAGTGTGACCACATACCCCGCGCCACTCACGAACACTTCAAAGGTACACTAACAGAACCAGTAAACTTCAAACCAATCCCATTCCCGAAGCCCATCGGTGGTGACCTCCTCTGAGCGCGCGCACACACACACACCTCACACGGGGAAACTATAACAGTAAACATACAGGTATATAAAGAGAGCCCCCCAACTAAACGTGCGCCCCAAAAGCCCATCCTCTTACAGGCAAACAACAGATGTAAACAACGGTGATGGCAGCCATAACAACGCCACCGAGGCGTAATTCTACCAGGATGGCCAACGCCAAAGAAAATTCCATTAAAAACGAAGTTCTGGAGAAGGGAAACCGGTGGGAGCGGCTGGCAAAGGCCATACACCGTAGTGGTGGTAGTAGTGGTGGTGGTAGTCGTAGTGGTGATGTCAGTGCTGGAGGTGATTCTAGTGGTGATAGGCTTGGACTACCTACGAGAGTGGTGTTGACCACCTGAAAAATTGTCTCCAACAACACACACACACACACACACCATGGGCTTCCGCGGTTCGCTTCGCTGACCCCATAATTCACGCACGGGGCCCGCCCGGGTTCACATTCTGGGGATCAACAGTCGGCCCACAGGCAACCCAGCTGTTCATCTTTTCCCTCAAACTTTGTTCGATAAATGAGCACCTTGCTTAGGCTGGTATGTGAGTGTTGTGCACACGTAAGAGTAAAATATGTACATATGTACAAGGTTATGAGATTTGGGGGCAAGACGAGTGCAAAAAACACCCTCTCTCTCTCTGTAACACACAAATAATTATCACTCGAGGTTCATTAATCTAACTAATGATTATCCATAACTTGGATAATGCGAGTTTACTGGCGTCTGAGGCTCGTAAACCATCTAACTTAGATGGGATTTGATGGCAATAACGCGGGTAGCGCCCAAGATAATCACATCCCTAGCTCAATAACGGCAGAAGTGTGTGTCCGGGTAACGACTGATGGAAACCAGTTGTTCCTCAGCCGAGTTCTCTCTCTGTTCTCTAGCCCGTTACTGCGAGTTCTCCTAGTTCTCTAGTCCTGTTCAGTGGCATCTTCCAGTTCTTCCTTAGTCCAGAGCAGCGAGTTTTTCCTAGATCTCTTGAGGCTTGTTAAAGCGAGGTCTCCCTGTTCTCTCGCCTGGTAACTAACGGCAGCGTCCCGTGGATAGGGCAAGAGCATGCATGGGTGGGCGCAGGCTCTCTCCTGCTGGGGATACAGGCGAGAAATGTAGGTCACCACGTCACAAAGCCAGTGAGAGCAGGTTGTGTGTTCGATAGGCTTTAACCCATTAAACGCAACGGCACCACCACCATTGGGCAAGGTTCCCTTCACAACGACTGTACGGAAAGTGCGTCCTTTAAGCACGGTGGCACATACGGGCTCTCCGGAATGACGGTGAGGCACTTAAAGCACGAACGGCAGCGATCTCTGAGTACGACAGTGTGCGACGGCTTGTTTAACGACCACGCCCGGGCCACTGAGCATGTGCACACAATGGCCTGGCCTTTGAAGTGATGAGGTTCAAAGGCCACACCATCGTACACCTATGGGTCGTAACGTCGCATTCAAGGGTCGTAGCTTGTCGTGCTCAAAGGCTGAGTTGTCGTGCTTAAGAATTCAAACGTGTGAGTCCTCTGTCTATAGAGTCGGGAGAGGATTATTCCATTCTTAAACTCTTCGCGTGGTTGTATAACGCTGCTAAATAAAACCTCAAGAAGAGTCGGCTTCTTTACGGCTTTAATGAATGCAAATTATCCCGTAAATTACCAGCACAGCCTTTAATGTTGGGGGATAAGGCCTGTTTAGCACAGGGGGAGTGTTGCTTAGTCACATGTAATGATCTTTATGGCGTAATTAAATCAGGGAACCTTCTATAATCACTTACACTCGATTTATAAATAGTATTTGATAACATGTGACATCAAACTACTACCATCCTGGTGGTTGGGAAGCGACGAATCACGGATTAGAGCGTTACAGAGCCGTGGGTTTTGTCGTGGTAATAACAGTAAATACAGCACCTGGTGCTATTGGGAAGGAAGGGGAAACGGTCATAAAGATGCTACAGCCTAAGTAACAGGAACAGGAGTATCAGCAACGCTCAGTAGGAGCAACGATAACATAAGTAACAAAGCAGAAAATAAAGTAACGAGACCAGCAACACAGGAAGAATAAAAGCAACGGTTATAAATCAGTGCAGAATGCAACAGTAACTCCGGTAACAGTAACGTTTAGAGTAATGATTACACCGGCTCTAGTAACAAGAATACCGTTATTACTAAACACCACCAGCAGTAGCTATAACACGAGCAAAAACAATACCAACGCCAGCAAACAAGAGGAGCGTTTTTTTGTGTGTGTTTTTATTGGAGGAGTTTCTGCAGAAGTAGAGGGAAGACTTATTGTTTGTGGTAGCTTGGCTCTGTCTTGCCCAAGAGCCCTCATAACGCATTCTACCTCAGGTGATGGCGCGTTGTGCTTGCGTCTGTGGCGCTTACAAGATCTTTCCAACGTAGTTGAGACAGACCCTCGACAAAGGCAACACCTGCCGTGAACCCAAGCTTTCTTGTGCTTCCTGCGTGCCCACACAAACCCTTTAAGCCATTCCGTCTCGAACTTATGTGTCTTTATACGAAGTCTTCCTAAAAGTAAAAATCTTTTGGAACATCTGTGGTTATTTAGTGAATATTCAGATTCACACATCTCACTCGTTCCAGCTTATGAAATATAATGTCGTGCATGGGTGACGATACTTTGTCGTCTGTCTTTCTAAACTGTGCAACAGTTGCAATTATCAACAGACTGTCGAGTCTTCGAGGTATCGTTTTCAATTTTCCCCCCCTGAGAATTTCAGTTTCCCTGCCTAGAGTGGATAGATATACCATGTTGAACCGGACAGGTACACAGTGCGAGGTGACTTAAACAAAAGGGGAGGATTTCAGTTTGCTCATCAGCATTCTGCCGGAGCCTGAATTCAGAACTGTCCAGCAGTACGCTAAACTAGATTAAAGTCTTAAGCATGAATGCGAGTCCTTTGAGCACGTCAGTAAGACCCCAGAGTTTGATGGTTTGTTCTTTGACATCGCTCTAAACAAAAAGGGGGGGGGGGTGTGGGGTCAGGTCCAATGGCCATGGCATCATACCCAAGGGAGGGTCATACCGTTGTGTCCCACGGGTTAAATTCTAACATTACCCTCCGGCAGACGAGAGGACTCCGGCGAGCACAGGCCATGTCCGCAGAACTCAGACTCATTCGGTCCTCGTGAATATTTCAGCTGAGGTTATCTGGCTGGGGTGTATGAACGCGGGGTATCTAAATCTTGGATAATCATTTGGACTGGACGCGTCTGCAGTGGGAAAATCAATGAAGTCACTTGACTGGGTGGGATATAGAAACGAGCTATCTTAGGTCATTATTTAAACTGCAGAAAAAAAATGTCTGTAGCAGCAACATTAACAATGCTGTCATAGTACACTCCTGGACAAGAAATTTTGGAAGGCAGATACACACACACACACACACATATCAAAATCTAATGATCAGAAAGATACATTCCCTTTTCAAGAAGCGAAAACTGCTCATTCGACAACAAGTAACTGTATTTTGTAGAACGACCCCGATCGTTTATGACAAATCTCAGCAAACACTGCCTCTGTTGCAGAAACATACAAAACCAGGCAAAAACACCATCTACCTCGTAAACAATCAACAAACAGCGCCTGGCAAAAACTGTCCTGTAAATGACAAACAACGCAGGTGAAACGCATCGAGCAAACACTGTTTCGTGCGCAAGAAACAAGTGACAAACAGCGTCAGTTTTTCCTAAACAGAGAGCACTTGGCCCTCTGACTCGTGAATCGTCCAGTGCATCACGGCATTGCACATCCTGCCTCCATAGCTCAAGGATTCCCCAATTTTTATTTGACAAGAAATACCCTTCCGAGAATGGACTCTAAAACCATCCTTTATTACCTCGGTTTCTAAGCGCTAAAACCGCGAAACCAAGCCGGCAAGAGGCGAGGGTAATCCAGCCTTGACAATGGGCCTTTAAACCCTCCTTTACACCCATGGTTTCGATGAGGTGAAACCATGAAACCTGGGGCCAGCGAGCGGCGCAGGAAATACACGAGACCCCAAGCTATATTTTCGCTCTGACGGAGCAGAGGGAACCTGACAGGGGAGAGTTTCACAGACGTATTGTTTTATCATACTACACACGCATGAGGGGAGAATGGAGACGGGAACTAATGAGATGACAATGAGGGGGAGAAGAAAAAAAAAAAGGATGGAATGAGAACAAACAAACACAGGAGGAAAACAGACGACAGAAATAATGGGACGAGAGGAAAAGAAAAACAGGAACACAATAAAGGAGGGAACAGACACGACGACACTAAACGAGGAGACAGAGATGATGGTGATAAATAAGGTACTAGCAGGACGACAGTAAATGAAAAAACATGACTGATAATAATGCTAGAAAAAGTAAAGGATAAAAATAAATTCAATTGAACAAATGAATAAGTAAATAAACAACATCTTGAGAATAGACAGATTTTTTTTCCCACTTAATACCATATATATTTGTATGGTGAAGCACATTATAGTTTCTGGATCGTAATGACTTTGCTAAGTATACGTTGTAAACAAACCATCCCCATGATCAATGCTTTGTGATGGGAGGCCATTGTAAAACGTTTCTAAATAGTTCAGTGTACAAACGTTTACTTAACAGTTCGGGATACAAACGTTTTCTTAACAGTTCGGGATACAAACGTTTCTTAAGAGTTCAGGGTACAAACGTTTCTTAACAGTTCAGGGTTTAAACGTTTCTTAACAGTTCGAGGTACGAAGAATTATTATCAGTTTGTGACACAAACGTTTCGTGATAATTTAGGGTACAAACGTTTACGCGACAGTTTAGGGTTCAAGGAGCTAGAAAAGTTCAGATGAGTTTACTTACCATCGTAAGTCCCGATACCCCGGCCCAAATATAAAAGTTTCAGTAGTTGGTCTGGCGGCGACTAACGTCTGTACTCGAGGCTTTGGGGAAGGACAGGAGTCGAGAGCTCAAATGGCGAAGCTTCGTTCCGGTAAAAGGTTCCGCCTGACTGAATCAATAGAAGCTTCGAACGCTGACCTGCCCCGTTCCGGAAAGAGAGAGAGAGAAAGAGAGAGAGAGAGAGAGAGAGAGGGTGAGCAAGTTGTATTAAACACTGATAACTTTCTAAAAGAGAGTATGTGAGCACGAAGACGTCATATTACAAATCAATACCTTACTGATGAGAGAGAGAGAGAGAGAGAGAGAGAGAGAGAGAGAGAGAGAGAACATGCTCTCGATCCCGTTCACCAAATATCGCCTTAACGACTTTAGCTCCAAGATGTTCTCCAGAAACGACCAGTCGTTTCAAACCACAACAACGGAGTCAGTCCTGTTGGCTAGGGAGATGACGACCCGCTCACAACAGGCTTTAGGAAACTATTTAGTTGGTTTCCCTCTGATCATGCGAGGAGGTCATGACCTCGAAAAGAAATCATTCAGAGCCAACTAGCAGCAACATCTTTCACGTTCCAGTAAATACATATCAAGATAGAGTCACGACAGGACAGTTATAATACGAGAGGGAAAGAGTTCTGACTGGTGAGTTACAGAGGGAGTTTTGAAACGTGAGTTACAGGAGGGGAAGAAAATAGTTAACAGTCGTATCAAAGGGAACGAGACATAATACATTATCTTACGACTGTCTGGGGACAGAAACGATCGTAAAACAAAAGTGTCTCAAGGGACAAAAAAAAATATTTTAACACCTCCAGAGACACAACTCGGCCGGACACTGTGAAATTAGGTCGTCTCGACCGAACAACTTGTCGCTGATTGACGGAACTTCCTGAGGCAAAGTTTGCATACAGGCAGCAGTGAACAGCTAACTGCTGTCAGTAGGACGGCACCCACTCCTTCGAACTTTATGCATACAAGTGAGACTAAAGAGATAATTTCTCGCTTCAAGAGACAGACAGTCGTCGTCCTCCGCTTCTTGTGGAGTCATCGACGGAGTCACGTAGCGTAAAAAATAAAATACATTTCAATAAATCCGCACTTAATATGCAGAGTAATAATTCAGAAGGATTCTAATGCCAGCGGGAAGCTTGTTCAGAGCACCGTTGGTGTTTGCAATTCATGAGAAATGGTGAAAAAGCCACTGCGAAGTTTGTACACACAGTAGGACCAACCTGCTTTTCCGCATAGTGATGTCTCGTAGTATATATATATATGTATATTATATGCTGGGAGACGCCTGGCCGGATGATCTGGTGACGCGCGGAGTGGCTTACCTGTGGATAAGACGGAGAAGACTGGAGTTAGTTACTTGGTCACAAGGAATGAGAATTTGATGTGTGGTTTTCAGAGACACAAGAAAGAAGAGAGAGAGAGAGAGACAGACAGACAGACAGACAGAGAGAAAGCGTACTTGTATGTTAAGCGCTTACGACGTGATTTTGCCCAAAGGCAGGGCTTGCCCGTTGTGCTCACCGCAGGCAAATCTAAATCATGATAAAGAAAAAAATTGAGGAGTCGTTTGAGCTGTGTGTTGTCTAGTGTTAGGAACGAGTACGGATTGCATTTCTGGCCTGAATATAAACAGCCTAGGAGTGTGTAGGTTTGTAAGGCGGGAAGAAAAACAGCTATCTATCTTGGGCCACAGGAGTGACACTTTACAGCTATTTGAGGGCTGTTTCGCTACGCAACACCCCAAGCGGGTAGTAGCTGCCCACCACCCTCCAGACAGAGGTCACGTTTTTTTCCTCTAGTTATTTCGTGTATATTTCAGAGGCCTATGTTCTGATCAGGCTAGTTTCATTTTCAATTCGTCAGTTACATCAACAGAAAGTAACTATTAACGCTACGAGTAAAAATGCTGCAAACGTATTTACGTCAACGCATCCTATTCCAACACAGCAGGCAGAGGAGGGAACCACCCACCACAGTACCTACCTACCAGCACCACAGAGACCAACGACAGCACAGCAGGAGTGTCCCTGATTGGAAATTTCGGCAGCTCCCTCGAGGCCATCCAGCTGATTAAGGTTCCCTTCACTCTTACCTCGAGGGTCAGACATGGCCCAGCTGAGCCAAGTACCCCCACTAATTCCCTCTTCCCAGCTAAGACCTCTCCTTGGCTCCCGCTCTTGCTCGTAGTAAATAATCCATTGTGTTGATTCATGGGACATCATAAATAAACGATACTAGTATGAGGAATCTACATATATTAAGTGATTTAATCTAACATAAAACTACCTAAAAAACACTCAATTCGTTTAGCGTTTTTCATCATCATCATCACATCGTCGAGTTTATTATAAATGGCTACCCAGCTCCCTTGATATCATCATATCTTGATACGCCACGCACAACCTCGATCGCATCTTCTTCATTCAAGCGCCACCCCAGAACCACAGTACTCAGTCTGAAGTCCAAGACCATCATCTTTATACACCCAGGGGATGAGTACCCACCATCTTACCATTCCCGGTACCACACCAGCGGCAGTTCAAACACCAGTCTTTGCCAAAGATCAATACAGCCCTTTGTACCAACACCGCTCTAGTATGTAGGGTTATGTTAGGTCCCTATCATGGCGTCGCTAATAAGGTTACTTAAAAAAACGTAGAAATTCTTTAAATGCCGTCCAGCGACGCTGGTATGTATTTCACAGTTTTACACACTCAGGGCGTCACATGGAAACCCTATCGCCATCCTTTCATAACAACTTCCCACCAACACCTTACTCTTCTCCTTCCCCCGTTACCTCTAACTTCCCCATCCCCCAGCTTCTTCCCCCCCCCCCCCACACACACCTCTCAGCTTAAATTTCCCCATCATCTAACCCCCTCCTCCTCCTCCTCCTCCTCCCCAGCAGGAGCTTGCCATTTCCCTCGAAGCACAACAGCAAGTTGAAGGACACATACACACACACACACACACGCACTCTCACAGTGGGGGAGCGAGCAACAGGCTTTACTCTTTGAGGAATAATTAAGAGGAAAAAAAAAATTTACGACGACACTGATGCTACACAGAAACTCAGTCTAAAAAGAAAATAAACTTCCTGGAGACTATGAATATTTAAATAGACTCTGCGCGAGGGGGGGGGGGGTTAGGGGGGGATGTGAACAGCGTTAAAAATATTGTAAGATATTTTTCATCTCACTCGTTGCCGTAATGTTCCCCTATAAATATGCATAATAGTCTTCATCGCTGAGTGAGGAGAGAGAGAGAGAGAGAGAATAAACGCCTTACTTCCTCGACTCTCTGAATTAGATTTGGTCGACACATAAATACCTGCTCGACGCCTGCCTCATGTAATGTGATAACCTATTTCTATATCCTTTAATATATATATATATATATATAGTTGATACGTTAAAGTTTTACACATTTACTCAAGGTTTTCAAGACGTTTACCATTGAACACCTGCAAAGGCGTACTCATCCTACCCCCTTAATTCCCCTTCGTCATCATTCAAATATAAGCACGTTATCAAGCTCACTCCTCTGAAGCTCTTCCGAGACTTGCTGTCACCCAATACGCGTCCCAGAGTTCTCCATCGGCCGTGCGCGCCCCAGTAGAGCCCAATGCATCATACACCGAAGTTTTAGCGCCTCGGTAGAATCCCATGAATAGAAAACTTTTAACACTTTGAAATGTTTCTCTCTCTCTCTCTCTCTCCTCGGGAATAACCAACCAACCGAGCGGTATTTTACGATTTCTCTTCGCTCTACGCTGCCAGTTGTAATTCATTTTATATTTCCGCCCTCTCAGTCCAACTCGTCATAAGGTATTTCTCATTCTCTCGGAAAAATAACTGTCTATATTTTCCATCTGACATTCATTAATATATACATATTATATATACATATATATATATATATATATATATATATATATATATATATATATATATATATATATATATATAT
>JAYMFT010105871.1:0-13643 GCA_038088735.1 Panulirus argus
AAACATGTCTTTTGAAATGAGCCAGGTCATAGTTATTGGGAAAGACATGAGAAGGTAGAGAGTTCCAGAGCTTCGACTCTGATGCTAATGTATGAAAATCAAAGATCTGACCATCATACCCAAAAGCTGTAACGGTGTGCGCAAGGCATCACCTGTCTTTTGTTAACTATAAGCAGCTTTCAAGTGTAATAACTCTACCGCTACCAACAGAATGCCAGGCATATTTCATCACTCATAACAAATGCAAAGGTAAGCAGGAAGGATTTTGAATTTCAAAAAGCAGACGCACGTACTTACATATTACAGACCTAAGCAGAGGAGCAGCACGACAGCTTGGTCTTAGACCAAGCTATGAGGTTACAATGCATCCGAAACCATCGTAAGGTGAGGTTTGGTATACGTACAATAAAGTAAGAAGGTCCCTGACCCAACTGTGGGGAGCAGACGACTTCCGAAACCGTCATGAGGTGTACTTAAGGTGAGGTACCTCTGTGCTTGAAACATGAACAGTCACCAATGGTCGATACAGTCAATCTCCAGTTTTGAGATGTGATTGTCTGACAAGAACTGCGATGATTGCTGATCTAACGGTGACTAGCCACCGGTATAACCAACATCCATTCAAATGCCAAAACCAGGACGAAGAGACAAAGTTATTCTCAGGAGTACGGTACACTTGGCTGCCACAAATTGTGTAAAAATGCAGCAGTTTGTGGCCATCGTTCACGCCTTAACCACCAAAAGCTAACCTAGACACGCGACCTACGGTTGTCTGTTGTCATCGAGGTGAGGAGCGTCGGGCGACAGTCGCTACCAGTAATGATCGCTACACGTGTTCACTGCCCTACTAGTATTCACTTGTATATCAGAGGGAATGGATGAGAGAAATCAGCCAATCATGGAAGAATTTTGTCATCTTCCTTTCTTCTGCTTGTGCAGTGACTTTATAATGATCTTGGCCTCCCGCGCCCGGGAGCTGCCGTACGCCTTGCTGCTGTGTTCAGGTACAGATTACATGGTCGCACCACGCGTCTCCCTGTGTGTCAGCGATTCAAAGAAGGATTATATGGTCAGCGGGTGTTCCACAGTGATCAAGTGGGCCACTCCCGGGATGTACCGCGACACGTGCACGTGTGTGTACGCGGGCTAGGTGGAGCCTGGCGGTAAACGTGGGAACCCCGATGAAGAAAAAAGTCCTGGGATGAAACGGGGGACAGTGCACGCCTCGTCGTGCCTTACCCACCGCTCCTGTATATGCACGTCCCGGCGGGCGTGCACCGGTGGTGGTGCGGGAAAGGTGTGTGTGTGTGTGTGCACGTGCAGGTCGCGGGGCGTGGTGTTGGGTTACTGGGCGCGCCGCCCTGCTCTTCACTATTTTAGGGCAGAGCGAAGCTGGTGCTGGCGCCGGCCTGTGTGTGAGGGGGAGTGGGGGGCGATGCCAGCTGTTGTTCCCCTCCCCCGCCCTGACTTTCGTCCCCGAGGTTTGACCCATGACCCTGGGGGATTTAGGGCCAGGAGGAGCGAGCGGGAAGTAGGAGGAGGGGGAGTCGGGTCAGCAGCCAGCCCCCACCATAGTAAAGGACACGAACCTGGGCGCCAGGCCCACATGCCCCCTCCATGACGGTCCAAGCTCATGTTTTCCCGAAATACGCCGTGGGGGGCGGCGGCTCCCACGCCTCTTCTCCGCGCCACCGTCGCCGGCCCACCACCACCACCACGCCCACACCGCCCCACGCCCACCCCCTCATCAAAGTTTACCTGCTTTGACCCGTCCGTCCCTGGGTCACGCACAGACTCCTACATACCCGCATCACATAAGGACTGACTCCCAAAGCCCTTGCCTCGTACAGGGATGACTTCCAGGCTCTCGCCTCACATAGGGGCGACTCTTAGGGAGTTGAGTCACATAGGTACGACTCCTAGGCTCTTGCGTCACATAGGAACGACTTCCGGGCTCTTGTGTCATATAGGAACGACTCTCAGACTTGCATCACATAGGAACGACTCCCGGGCTCTTACGTCACATAGGTACGACTCCCGGACTCTTGCGTCACATAGTTACGACTACCAAGCATTTTGCTTCACGTAGGGACTCCCACGAAGATGGGACGGTGAAGCAGAGGGTTCCCCCTCACCCACCACTCTCCCTCTGGCATATCAACCGGTAGGAAAATGGCAATGGAGGAACACCATGTTTTACAGAGAATATACCAACGCTTGAATCTTATGGGAAATGATTCATGGGAGATAGTCCCAAAATAATTATCACTTCCCTCCGTATAATACCTCCATATTTTAGTTTGCCTTGAACAGACTTATTCGATTAGTCAGTATCATTAAAGTATTTGTCTAGCCGTGTTTTAAACTCGGAGACAGTCTTCGTCTCGATAGTACCTGATAGTATTAGTTCGTTCTGGTCTTTTAGGATTATACTGCAGGAGCTGTGAGCGTCCCCGCCTTTCCCCAGTCCACAGGGTGGGTGTGGAGCAGGGCCACATCGGGTGCTCTCGGCCTGGGACTGCGGCCGACCTGCTTACAAATAGACTGCCAGGACTCTGGTGGGATTCGCGTGTCTGAGTGGAACGTGAGAGGGATGAATGGAGACGAGACGTATGCAAGTGGCAGATATTGAGAGGGAAGGTGATAAGGGTTAGCGTTACTGGATTTAAGGACTTGAGATTGGGCGGGTCGGGGCGGTGTTCCCCGCGTGGTTAAAGGACAGAAGACTTGGGACTTGTCACTGGGTTTGAAATAGGCGGTTGCCTATCGATATGGAGATTGTATGACCCGTCGACATGAACGGAGTTGAGGAGGGAAACTTGGAGTTTGAAGTCGACCGTTTTTGAAGAGGCACAGACGGTGCTTGTGATGGGTGACCGTGAATCTCAAACCTCGTCGGGCCAGCTGCTGCGGCTGGTCGGGTCATGTGGTAAGGACAAGTTGACCGAGATTTTTAGCGTAAGTTGTCCAGATGAGTGCGCGAGAAAGTGTAAAGGAGAATAAAAGGCGCCAAACTGAGGAATTCGTGTAAGATTGAATTACGAAGTACAAATTGGTCAAGAAGTTAAGAGAATGTCCTTCAGACGATGGAGTATAAAGACTTGTGAAAACAGGATTGTGCTAATCAGGTATGGGAGGTTAGCGGTAAGAGAAAGTACGTAAGTTACGTAAGTTAGAGAGAGAAAGCACCTTCAGTAATTCATAAGGAATGGTTGGTGGTGATGGCTACCAGCAGTGGTCACTCAGTAGGGGGACTACAACCTTCCCAGTGGTTGGGAAGCAGTACAGGACATTTCACGTATTGTTAGATACATAACAGTTAGGCGTCAGACGGGTAGAAAAGTGGTTTTGGTTGGTTGGTTTGTTGGTTGGTGTGTGTATGTGTGTGTGTATGAGTGGTTGGTGTGTGTATGTGGTGGTAGTGGTGTTAATGTGATGGTGTTAGCGTGGCTGTAATGATTTGTAATAGCTAGTAGTGGCGAGACACAAGTTGATGGATATAGCGAGGTAGTCATCCCTCCACACCTATACAGGTAAAGGTAAATAATTACCTTGTACTTGTGGGTCGTTACAAGATGTCAGGTATGAGGTAGGGTTGTCAGGTGGTCATGTGATGACGTTAACAAGGCCTGAGCAGATTTGGTAGGGTGGCGTAGGGAAGTCTGAAGGAGATGGTGTAAGCAGTGTTGAGGCAGCTATAGTAAAGGTGTGCGTTAAAAGTGGATAGAGAAACACCTTGGGAAATATGTACCTGTGGTGGATGTGTACTGTTTTTGACTTAACTCTTTGTAATAGGTGTTTATGTAATAAGACTATGATTGAAGGTTTATTGAGTTAACTTCTGTCAAAGGCTGCAAATATAAAGCTCATGCAACTATGAAAGCGGCATTTGAAGATAGACACTTTAAACAAAGTTGGTGGTTAACAAAGTCTACTTTTTGATGATGATGATGTCCATAATGGTGGTGATGAGGCCGTTCTGCACGAGGTCGGGTGATCCTGATGCTCTTGTTAGGGCGAACTGCAACTCGGGGACGAGGGATCTCGAATGGCAGATGGTGAAGTGGCGAGGTTGGTGCAGCAGCTCCTTCTCAACTGTCGGATGAGATCCAGCTGATGGTTAGAGAGAACTGGGAGGACCAGTGTGCCAAGTTCTTCATGGCAGTTGGCATAAGAGGGACATGAGGGTAATCATGTATGCCGTTTTGTGTGTCTTAACTATAGGAGCCCCTGTTGTGGTTTTATGAAAGCCAGGCGGGGGAGGCTTGGTTTAGTTCAGGAAGAATGGAAGTTGTGTGTGTGTGTGTGTAACGGACATGAACAGATAGTGTATGTGAATGTGCCTTTGTACACGGTGCCACCGGTGGTATTAAGTGAGGTATGGCGGAGCAGGCAATCACTGTAAACCAGGACCTGCCCAGCACGTCTCGACCCTCTTTACCTTATTGACAGACACTGAGTGCCAGCGGAGAAGCCCCGCAGGTTGGGCCCTCTGCTACCCGCTCATATACCTCTGTCTGTCTGTCTGTCTGTTTGTGTAATGGTGCGTAATCCAGTATATCTTGTCCAGGCGTGAGCTAATGTTTCCGTGGGAGACACTGGCATAACCTGTGTGTAGGCGTCCTTGGTACCAGTGCGGGTCGTGTGGTATGAGCACCTGGTAGTGCTGGTATTACGTTCTAGGGCCAATATGTCATGTGAGGGTGTCCAGGTTGTTATTAGTGTGAGTGATCATCCCCGCCACCATCACTACAGGAGGACTCAACCGTCACCCGTCACTATGGATGATGTATCCTCGCCTGTCACTCGTCATCCACGACACGTTCCCCGTCACTGAAGATTAATAGTCACCCCGTCACTTCCTCTGGTCTACAGTCTTCGCCGTGGGGGTAACGTCACAGTGTCAAGAGCGGGAGTGGGGAGGGAAGGTGTAGGGAGGAGAGGTAGCACTCTCCTCCTCCCCACTCCAGACACTGGACAGAGGAAGGACTTAACAGTGGCAGGCACTGTCATGAACGGACCTTCTGATGTCCTCGTTATGTAAATTCTAGTGAGGGGAAGTGGGCCAGGAGGAAGCACCCTACCCCTGTCTGGTTATCACCAGCAGCGTGAGGATAGGAGGTGTGGCGTTGCTCTACCTCACGTCTCTAGCGGTGTGAGAGGGAGTAGGTGTAACACTGCCCCGCCTCACTTTCCCAGCATTGTGAGGGAAAGGGGTGTGGCACTTCCCTACCTCACGTCCCTAGCAGTGAGAGAAGAGAAGCTGTAGCACTGGCCTGCCTCATGTCTCCAGCAGTGTGAGGGGGTTGGTGTGCTCCCTTGCCTCACGTCTCCAGCATTGTGAGGGGGTTGAGTGGCATTGCCCTGCCCCACGTCCCCAGCAGTATGAGGGGGTGTGGCACTCCCCTGCTCCAAGTCCCTAGTTGTGTACGGGGAGATGTGTAGCACTACTTCCCTGTTTGAGACGTCCTTATCGGTGTGGGGGGAGGGTGTGTGGCACTTCACTGCCTCACGTCCTAAACGGTGTGAGGAGGTGGGGGCGCCCCACCTCCCAATCGTCTTAACATTCCTGGCCTGAAAGACGGGATCAGTTACTGTCACGCCCTCTTTGATGCTTTCCCAGAAACATGACAGCTTGGCGGGTTTCTCTCGGGCACGCAGGCACACCGCCTCACTACCTGTCTGGCTAGTTTCCCGTGCGTCGGTAGGATGGCGGAATGATACCTACGTTCGTGTGTGGCTTGAATCAGTGTTGGGTTTCGGATGGATTCGCACTTTATAATCGCCGTCAGTTTATTAGTACTAAGAGCAGTGTTTCTGACCCTACCAGAGACTGTGCTGTTTTGAGTTCCTCTACTGTGGTTATCGAATGAGGCATCCAGCACCATTGGTTATCCATGGTACAATACAAGAATGTACCGTGACCCCCCTGACTCCTCATGGTACTGTGGACTACCTCTGGTTGGGATAATGTTGGCCTCTGTTCTGAATCATCCTCAGATTGACGCATAGATGAGTCAAAACATAAAATACAGCCATTGCTTACCGTACTGGATTAAAAAGTCATAAGTTGGTGATAACTATAGCTGGCAACTTTCGAAATTAACGTTCACTTGTTCACTGGGAACGTTCGCCGCTGGTAACGGTCGCTGAGGATGGTATCATTGACTGACGCGTAACGCTCATTCTTCTAAACGTTGTGTTCCCTGCAAAAGTAACACCTGCATCCATTTTTTGTTTCTCTGGCATGATATTTCACAGTTCTTAGGACAAGAAGAAACTGTAGGAAGGATTCTCTTTACTATTGCCAATGAAAATGGATTCTTGGAAACCTCACACATTCAAAGGTATCTCGGAAACGATTCGGAGGAAGGTTAACCAGGAACACATGATCGTAATATCTTATCTCGTTCATCATATCTGGCTGGCTCACGCTACCCGAAGCCTTTGTTTTAAGTAATCTAGAAGGTTGAGTAATGTTACGCTGCCAATGTAAGGTAATGCATATAGTAATTAGGTTGTTTCCCTCCAAGGTATGTAGTCCAGTTTGGGTTAAACTTGTAAGCGTATTTCACGGTGCTGCCATGGAAGATAAGATAGAGTTATCTAGAACGGGTCGAGTTCTAACAACGGTTTGAGAGAGAGCCTCGTTTTATATGAACGGGTAAATGCTAGTCATAAATTAGCTACATATTTATAGAGAAATACTCTTTCTTCTTGGCTGTTTTGAACGCAAGATATTCCAAGTTGATCTTATTCCTAAGAATGTTAATTTAACGCAATAACTTGGGCATAAAAAAGAATCTTTATATAGAAAAATATACCATCCTGACTTACAGTAAGGTAATGTGGGTTGAATTTCCAGTCGGCCTCTTAGGAAAACCATTGAGTACAACAGTACGACCCTTCAGCACTTCGTTACGCCTCTGGGGTATGGTGGATTGTACCGTCGTACTTAAAGGGTCGTTCTCGAGTAGTTATACCTTAAGGATTGTAGATGGTGTTTGTGGAGTGTCGTCGGTGGTGGGGTGACGCGGCCTCCCCGACACTGTCAGCCGTCGCCGCCCAAAATACAAGCTGTAGATATATTTAAAGGTTGTACAACGCCAACCAGCCAGCCAGCCAGGCCCGAGGGAACCCGGCTGGCTGCTACACAGGATAATAGTAGCGGGCGTAGTGACTCACCGGCCAGGTATACGGGAGTTGTATCCCCCCACAACTTAAGGAAACCTGCCATCTCTCGACGCTTCAGTAGCTAGCCTATAACCCTTCGACTGTCGGCCTAGTGTCTGGGACCTGCTGGTCCAGCCTAACCAAATATGTCCTACTCGCTGCCATGATGCTAATCTGCACCCACCGCCTACATTTATACCTAATTCTCTGAACAGTGACGATCATTGCCTCTCCATACATAGCCTGTCTTTCCAACACTCTAGCATATGCCTCCTATGTACACCATGCCGTTTTGTCTACGACCCGCCTACACTAAAACATCCCCCTCACATTCACTTGAAACGGCTGAGCCTCGCCCATCACGTCCTGTCTACATAAACCTGTCGTTTTTTTCGTTTTTTTTATATGTGTAAAGGAAATGCTTTATTGACAGAGTCACCAAAAATATGTAGTTCACCGCTCCACCCCTCCTTAAACCCCTTGAACACAGCAGTAGGCTGTACAGTAGGTTGTACTCATAGTTTAAAGGTAAAACTACACCAGACGATGATGGCAGGTGAATGACGGTTGGTGGTGTGCCGGGCAGGTGTGTCAGTCAGGGTGGGTGAGTGAGTCGGTGAATGAATGAATGGTGACCGTTGTCCTCTCTTCTCGCTGTTCAACTTGCGCGTAAAGTGAAATATTTTTAAAATTGGTAATTTGAAAGATCTTTTGTGTTCAGTTATCACACTTGGCTTAAGCTAAGAATGTGCATGAGAAAACTGGTGCATGATAAGAATTAGAAATGATGTTTGGAAAACTATCAGTCACATGTACACCTTACTGAAAAAAGAAATACCATGCGAAATGCAACACTGAGTGGTTGTAATAGTTTAAACGAGGGGTTATTAATCTTGCCAAGATATGCAGATTCCATTTTGGCATGATTAAGATGGAAATGTTAATGGTTGCAAGATGTGCAATGTTAATGGTTGATAAATGCACCTGTTGCGTTCTGATGATTTTGATGAATGACTTTATGTAATTAGATTTCGCATTAGCTATACAGGACACAGGATTTGTAAGCTAATGAAATCTTTTTTTCCCAGGTGAGTTGATATTCTGTGAGCCTTGGTGGCGGGCGTAAGGTAAGTTTACATTCAACTGGTCATGAGAGGCTACTGTTCCAACGCGTTACAATCTTATTTACTCAAAATACGTCATTAATAACATTCACTTGTTCACTTGTCACTGACGTCGATAGCAAAATAAATACTGGTGTTATCTGATTAATTTGCTGTCGTTTTATGAGTCATGATACTAATGACGCTTATAGTGTGTTCGGGTATGTCGGTGTCACGTCGGCTACATTGGCCGGTTGGCAGGAGGGGGCAGGGAGGAGCTGTGAGGATTTTGATGATGAGGATATTGGGTGTTGTGGCTGAAGGTGAATGTGATCAGTTGGTGTGTGAGTGTTACCGGGTCCCGGGAGAGGGAGATTAACAAGGTGCAAAACACCGAGGCTTGTGTCTTGGAAGTGGGTGGGCAAACAAATATTTGGAATACACAAAGGCTCTGACTGAGCATATAGAGCGTAAGAAAAAAGAAAATAAAAAAAAGGAATCTTGTAAGGCTGAAATACACGAGATCAAGTGTGGACCGTTACACGAGATGAATCGGAAGTGATAAGGGACCCAGAAACATGAGAAACCCCAGGGTCCATGATTTCTCATACCTGGGCCCGGAGTATTACAGTGGCGAGGTGATTCCGTAACGGCACTCCTATAATGGGATTCAGTATGAAAATGCATCGTATCAGATGGCGAGGTTAGTACTGTATAGCTACTGTGTCCGCCATGACTGAGTGGGCTGTGTGTTGAAAATGATGTTGGAAGAACGGGTGTTTGTGAGGGCAGCACAGGAGGTAGTCGGGCGTCAGCCACCAAGATTAAGGACCCGGCTAATCATTTCCCCCCGTCATGCACATACGACCCTCGACAGGAAGTGTGCAGCTCGAGGGAAAAATTGGTAAGTGGTTTCAGCGAGTATTAATCTTTGTCATTCCCCAAGAAGTTTGTAAATCATTCGGTCCTTCTTGTGTCTTGCCCTAACTTTGTGTTATATGCTATAATAGGTTTTCACATTGTAGTATTTGCAAACACAGTTTGGACAGTTTCACTGCTGGTTCCTTTGGAACCCTTCTCTGTCGCTTCTTCATGTCGTTTTTGCGTACCCTTCTCCACTTGGCTTGCGTCTCGAATGGGTCGGAGGGGCAGAGAAAGAGAGAGGAGCGAGGGGAGAGAGATTCGTGACGGGGTAGAGGTGCTTTGGTCTTTAGCTCATTTCCGCTGACGAAATGTAACCATTTCCAGTATTCCTGAAATTGTCTTGAGGTGTTGTCACTTAATTTTGTCCAGGAGTGATGTGTGGGCTAGCCAGTCAGTACAACATCCTTGCTACACAAAACCTGTCTGGAGTTGAAATGCTTGTACAATATGTGCATTGTGCCACAGCTACACTATATATATATATATATATATATATATATATATGAGTACTGATCCAACCTAACATGTATGCCGTGCCCATAGTTAGTGTGATAGTAGTGTGATTAAACCAAACTATGGGGGCGTCGACATTTGTGGTTGGGAAGGTAGGGTGGGGAAGGTAATATTAGTCTCGGTACACCATACTGCGCCCTGACCCATGCGGGGCCCTCGGGGAAAAACGTTGGAGGATTATGAACGTTGGGAAGGCAGGGTGGGTGCTGGCGGCGGCCGGCCCACGTCTGGTATGCCTCGCCGCCTTGGTGTAGTTTCAAGGCCACTGAGGAACATTAACTTCAAATTTCTAAGCCACTTTCCCCCTTGAACTCGGAAGTATGATGTGCAGCTTGCTTTTTGTTTAAGGGCAGAGCGAGAGGTTGCCAGTCATTATAAACTGGAGGAAAATTCCTTGAGCGATGTTGTCCAGGCTGTTAAAATTCAAGCTGGGAGCGGGTTCCCCAGATGACATTCCTGAGAAGCACGAGGGTCATAACCCCCAAAGAGCCGGACTACCTGCGGTCCACACACACACACACGCACAGGATGTCGGGCACCTGATTCCGCCACCCACCACACATGAGTCACATCTGTGTCACACCTGCTGAATTACCCATGGGGGCCAAATTATAAACCAGCTCATGTCCGAGAGTGACGGCCGTTGAGGGAAAGAGAAGTCATGGATGGGTCGAGGAGGCGCGTCCCGCACGTTTCCCGGGTGTGGCCAGAAATGCCAACACGTCTTTTTTCCTTCCTTATTTTCCCTACTCGGATTATATTAAATCACAACGGTGTAAACTTAAACAAACTTTTCCCTTGAAATTCATGAACAAGTGAGGTTGGTTGTTGAGGAAACAAAGAACCTTAAACGTAGAAAGGTGTATTGAAAACTTAATAGTCTTGCCACATTGATGGAAAGTTGACCCATAAAAGATGTTGAGTGAAGCGACATTGCCATTACCTTTAGATTCAAACCTAAACCTGGACCGGAACTGATGTTTGGGGTGGGTGAGCTGACGAGACGGTTAGGTTAGGCTGGTGCGGAGTTGAGCAGGTGAGGCAGGGAGACTGCTGCCCCACCATGACGTAATGTTTACTTCGAGCGCCCACAACCCTCACTACCTGCCACGTTCATGACTTCATCCTTTCTCTCTCCACCTTCTTGCCTTTCTTAATTTTCTCTGTAGCTTTACGGCTAGTCCTGTATGATGGCATAATCCCGTAGCAGGTGCTCGTAGATTGGTAGGTATTCTTCGTTTCTCTCCTTATCGTTCTCATGGTCTCTCAAGTCCTTTGTTCATGAGTACCGTAACCCATCCTACACAGCTGGTAAATAAGAATGTTTGAGGCTGTTCATAATATTTCATATTCAAATCCATATAGTCAGGGAGTTGCATGATTACCAGCAACATGTAAAAGTCGGTTAACCTGCTTGGCAACTACTGAAAGAGCAGGAATGACGGTTATTGTTTGTGTTGCTTATTGGTGACATACTTAAGTTAATTCTTAAATCTCAGGAATAATACATACGCACATAACACAGCCAGCGAGGATTATCATAGCTAAACATTAAAATGATTGATACTTAGAAGTCTCTGGGAAAAATGTTCAAGAAAAAATAAGTCGAACAGGTAACTTTCATACAAGAGACGATAACAATTTCTTCGGTCGGATACCTAGTTTAGGGACAAGGATCCTATCTGCGTCAGAGCGACAGGGCTTCCAAGTCCTCTTCGTTTTATCAATCAAAAGCAGGTATGAAATTTTTTTGGAAGTACTTTACATTTATACATCATATTCCAATCGGAAGATACCTGTTACATAAGATTACAACGCATATTATTCATCTGAGACTAATAAATAGTACTCGGTGGTATGCAATACCTGAATATTTTTGGCAGCTTGGTTTGTTTAGTAAATCGTGAGCAAGATAGATGGCATGCACCGAGCTCTGGGCCTGTTTACTGGTTTGAAAGACTGGTGATAAACACAGTGACTCACTGCTGTTTCATAAGACCGGTCTGCGTCACTAAAGTTTTTTACTGCCATATTTAGAGAATCTGGTGCATCTTCATAACTCTAGGTCGAGATGGAAAAAGAGAAAACATACCTTAATATTGCAGAGAAAATTAACTAGTTTTAGTTGTACAGTTAGTGCAGGGTAGTTTGTATATATCAGACATCTGGCGATGAGAGATTTTCATCAACAGAGATAGCGTAGATCTAGAGAGGTATAACAAGGGTTAGGGGAAATAGGAATGAAGTCATTTCCCGTTGTGATCGTGTTTCGGATGACACAAGGCTTACGTCATGAGCCTGCATTGTTGCGACGAAAGAAAAAAGAAAGATCATGAACACCACACAAGTCAGGCTAGTGGAAGGGGGAGTGTTGTAAGCCAAATGTTTACAAATTTCACGGTACAGAACAGAATTGTTAGAAATGTGATTTACGGTGAATTTTTTTGAGTGTAGGGAAGGTGGCGAGAGGGATGGTGGTTGTGGCATCTTGGCCGGTGGGTGTGAGGTGCTGCCCTGACGTGTTCCCAGTGTTAGGTGGGCTCTGCCTGACCCTGGGATCGCCGTGATGCACCATCTGACGCCGTGACCCCACCCACATAAGCGCATGGCGCGCCATGACCCAACCACTCTAGCGCATGACGCGTCATGACTCGCCATCTTCAGCGCACGATGAGCCATGACACCACCACTGCCACCACACCAGCTCATGACGTACACTGACACCCCTGACACAAGTGCTTGACACGCCATGACCCACCCACACCAGTTCATGACGCGCCATGACCCACCCACATCAGCGCATGACGCACGGCTTCGTCTCACGGCGAAGACGTCACAACAAATCCTACGTCATGAACACTTCCCGTGAAGGATTTCAACATCCGAGATTTGATATTCAAACCTGAAAGGTGTGCTCTGTTTGGGCCAGGGCTGGAGACCAGACCAAGACTAACCTACACAAAGCAGTGTTTTGACGCGGCAGGACCGGTAACCAACCGTTTTGCATTCTTGTGTGTGACAGACCGGGGCGGGGCGGGACGGGGGGGGGGGGGCGGGGGGGGGGGGGGGAGAGGGAAGTCAAGGGGAAGAAAGTGGAGAGGTGTAGGTAGGGGGTACCTGGAGAGGCGCGGGCAGTGGTACCTGGAGAGATGTGGGTAGTGGGTACCTGGAAAGGTGTGGATAGCGGATGCCTGGTGATGTGGGTGTGGGGGGGGGGATACCTGGAGAGATGTGGGTAGTGGGTACATGGAGAGTTGAGGGTATGGGGTACCTGGAGTACCTACATACCTACGAGTACCTACAAAGAGATTTTGCCTCGTCCCCTCACTTGTGTTGCCTGTTGTATAATGCTACGGGACTCCGCCTACTGAGGTTACCTGCAAGTGAAAAGTCATCTTTAGCGAGGCCGTATCACTGGAAGTACAGTCTCGTCATGGAACTGACTCATTCCGAAGGATTCTACATTTCCCTGTCACTGTAAGTAGCGCAGCCTCGGGCTGCAGAAACCTTTAAAAAAATTGTCTTGGGTAACCTCAGAACTCTGTCGTAGAAATTGTTCCCGGAGTAATTACAAAAATAACGTCATTTTTTCAGCAGCTACTGTACTCCTAGGGCATAGTTATCTACCAACGCTGGCTTCATCCAGTACTGTCTTCAACCACGAGACTCTTCTTCTCTTGCATGCTTCTGCAGTCACTCAATTTGAATTTCGTATGTCACCTGGTGTCGCATTCCTTGATCTCTCCAACCTCCTTGCTGAGCATTCATGTATCTTTGTCTCGTGTGTTTCCGGAAATTACTTTTATGTCTTGATAATTCTACTTCGTCCTTGTCTGGGTTCTCTCTGGTTCAGAACGTTGTTCTTTATTTGTTCTAGGCATATGTTTATATATATATATATATATATATATATATATATATATATATATA
>JAYMFT010105882.1:0-13643 GCA_038088735.1 Panulirus argus
TGTGTGTGTGTGTGTGTGTGTGTGTGTGTGAGTGTGTGTGTGTGTGTGTGTGTGTGTGTGTGTGTGTGTGTGTGTGCATAGAATCTGGGTGTCGTGCGTGAGAAAGAAGATACATTACTGTAAAGAATGAAACAGAAAAATAAAAGAAAAGGGGTAACCCACGCGATAATGTCTACAGAACACGAGAGAGAGAGAGAGAGAGAGAGAGAGAGAGAGAGAGAGACCATTCTACTAAAGGGAAGTAGTAAAGGTGCTTCAGATCATCGACCCGTTACTGCTACTTCACTTCTGGGCAAATTAGTAAATCTTTTTCCAATAATCAACAACAAAACTAAAAATTCTTGGATCATAAACTGATAACTGAAACTAATTTACGATTCCTTCACTAATATATGTATAACAAAATATTCAAGAACATCCTGATATATAACATTAAGACTTCCAAAAAAGTTTGAGTAATGTACCACACCAAAGACTGTTATGCAAAACAAAGGAAAGGTACGTATGTGCGAGGATCCCAGGCTGGCATACAGATGGAAGACGCCGACTGGCGTTCATGTATCCGACGAAGACGAAACCGACCAGCTTAAATCAGCCGAGACACCAGGTCGATCCAACAGACGATTTATAATAAAATTCAGAATGAATTTAATGATGCAATTCACGATCATATCTTCACATGACAGTGACAAAATGATTAGAATTAACAATATGAAGACAAATGGGAGCGATTACACTGTAATGAGTCATAATTCTTATAATAAACTGCTTGCAGATATTGTGATGGCGAAGGCTATCAATACATGTAAATCACGGAGAGACCAACACTTCAATATCAGTTATTTGGGAATAAATCTGTTCCAGAATGGAGAGTATGTATTCAAACTCCTTTTGGCTTTACAGATTAGAGTTTCAATTCCCTCTTCCCCAGAGTATACGGCCGATGAAAATGAATATAGTTGTTTTGCATTCATTATATTCCAATATTCTCTCCTTACTACATACTCCTCCTTCATTAGCATTTTCCTGCTGGCTGATTTGCCGAAGGGATGTTAAACGGGTGGGGTGGGAGCCTTCTGCCTTCCTATCCTGTCTCCATCCGTATAGATTAGATATTTAGGATTCTCATACTGTCTTTCACTTGATAACCTCGTAACAGACCATAAGGTCTTCTGTTAGCTGTCTTTTCCCTCGTCCACCGTCTTCTTCACCGACCTCCCCATTCTCTTCTACCCAGCTTCCCTCATTCTCCATTCATCCCCACAACCATCCCATCCCATCCCATCCCACTGCTCCCACGCCATGGGCCATCCAGTCTCTGGCTCTTTAGCAATGTTGGGGGGACCAAATTCCTCCATTCCGGAGTAAACATGGAGATAATTCTGGCCGCTGGTGAGTGACTCCCGCACGGGAGGCCGAGGGCCTCTGCTGCTGGCTGAGGGAGGAGGAGGGTAAGGGGAGGAGGCTAGGATGGAGTATGGGGAGGGGGAGGAATAGGAGGAGGTGGGAAATGGGAAGGAAGGGGAGGAGGAGGAGGGAAATAAGAAGAGGAAGAAGGAAAGGAGAAAGATAAGGAGGAGGAGGAAAAGGAGGAGAAGAGGGAAGGATAGAATGGCCTATGAAAGGAATAAAGATCAAGAATGGACAGTAGGAACGGACAGGAATGGCGGGAAAAGGTGGACGTCGAGGTTAGCGGGAGGAGCCGGGCGGCCTCAAGCAAAACTTCCATGGCAACAGTTAAAACTTTAAATATATTTTCCAGCCACTCTCCTCCTGAGCAGCCTGGGAGAGTTCCACCCTGCCAACTCTTCCTGGGTCTGGCCCTCACTCCCTCACTCTCTCTCTCTCTCTTGTTACCTCCTTCTACACACAAACCTTCTCCAACTCTTAAGGCAGTGCCTACATGTAGCACTTCCCCGTGTCACTGCCAAGTCTCGCCTCTTCCTGCACAAACTGTCTCTCTGAGTCTCGCCCCCCCTCCCCCTCCCACACACACACACATCTTTTCTTCTTGCAGTCTACAGTCTTCCCACAAGCGCCCCTCTGTCTCCCCCTGGCCTTGGAGTGTGACCTCTCCCCAGACACACGTCCTCTCTTCCTCTCCTCTCACAAAATACGCCACACGTCTTAACTCTCTCTCTTACTCTCTCACAATTTCCAATCTCGGGTAAATCCCCTCTCCCTCCCTCTCACTTACCACACTATCTCCTCTCCTCCGTCCCTCCTGCGTATCACTCACTCTCCTTTCACAGCCCATCCCCCGTCCCCTCTACAACCCTTCCCTTCCCAAAAGCCCCTCCACTCCCTCCTCCTCTGAGAACTCTTCCCGTGCCCTCCCTGTGCCTGGAATCTCCCCCCCCCCGCCCCCCGCATGTGTGTGTGAGCCTGGATCACGCACCACACGAGAGAGACAGTGGGGCTGGGCCAGCGCGACCTCCCCAGTAATGACACCATTTCCTTATCGTAACCACAAGGCGCCCGATAACATCGCTCTTGGCAGGCCATAAAAATATAGTTCACAGATAAAACTTCATAACGGCGCATTTTGTTACATGTTAAAGAAAACTGTGCCACACTCGAGGCAATTGGGATTACGGAAGGTAAAATCAACAGTGAAGTGAACGCATCAAGATGTTATTTAATGATATTCATCATACAGTTATGGATATAGTGCGCCGGAAGCTGTTCTGCGTGTCTTATTGGTGTGCGTCGAGTGAGGTTTGGTTGCTGTGTGATCATGATGGTATAAACCTTACCTGATGGTGGCTTGGAGACGTTTGATTACAGATCTGTGGTTCGGTTAAGGACGAAGCTGCATCATTGGTCTAACGATCAGTCAGGCTGCTTGAGACCGCAGTTCGTAGGCCATCCTTCCGGTAACAATCTGGGCTGGTCACTATCCCTCTGTATAGTATTGTCCAGTGTGGTGGTCAATAGTGTCTGTAAACACCTGCAGGTAGGATAAAGCTTCACGCCCGGATGCTTACAGAGTTTTCTCTCATAGCACGTATGTTACATTTTGCTGCTAATGGTGATGTTCTACAGAGTTCGCACGTCTTTCATGTTTATGTGGAACGATTCTTAAGACTAGAGAGAGAATCAAGTTTTCCAGGATTTTCGCGTCTGGGTTCCAGGGAGCACAGTCCATCGGGTTTCAGTTGTTCCCAATAGTTTTGTTTTTTGCCTGTTGATGCAGAATGCGTATCATATCTCCATATTTTGCAACTTTGTAGCCTCACTTGCCTTGAGGGGTGATGGCAGCAGACAACAGTTCTCTAGCCTGAGTTGGGTAACTCTTCTGGTGTTATCAACTTTTTCCTCTCTCGTCCTGAAGGTTCGCAATGTCCAGCCCACCGACTGTGAAGAGACAAATGTAGCTGTGTGGTGTTCGCTGAAGGTTGTCATCAGATATAAGAACTGCTACAACATTTAGACTTCTTAGTAGTAATTAAACCGCGTAGGTCTGTGTTTGTTATCAACTTTTATTACTGTCCATCTCCCACAACGAAGTGGCTGAAACTTTTCTCCATAACACAGCTTGCTATTTTCAGAGGTCCATCGGAGAACTTGACTATGTCTGTTTATGGCCTGTTGGTGTCTTCTCGAGATGAGATTTCCATACTTACTCTACTGTCATGGACAACTGTTGATCCGAAGCTGTGGCTCGCGTGTCTGCACCTTCGTTACATATGAAAACTACAAACGGCAGCGGTGCGAGTGAAGTTCCTCGGGCATGAGAGTTCTTAATCATTGAGGCACCGGAAACTCTTGGTTTACAACAACTTGTTATGATCTGTTAAGTAGTTGTGGAACCACCTTTCCATTACCAGGCAATTAGAGCCACAGTTTTCACAAATCTCCTCAGTTCGTGTGCACCAACATTATGGTCACATGTAGTCACAGACTTTTCCAGAGTCTATGCAGTAAACGTTATATCATGTTCGACTTTTGCTTGTTTGTCCAGCGGCTCCAAATCTTTCATCCCTGGTGACCAGCGCGCTCAGAAAGCCGTGTTCCTCTGGGTTGTGTAGTTTGTTTGGCTCCATCATCAAGCCACTCAAACTTTTGCGTTAAGACCCCAGACTTTTAATGATGTGTGATGTTAGTGATGCTGATCTGAATTTTTTTTCTTTCTGTGAGTTTTAAACTTTCCAGGATTAGCAAACTCTGGGACAAGTATTATTTGGTGACTGGGACGATAATAATCTTATCATCAGAATACTGAAATATTGGATTTGTTCATCAAACTAGAGTCTACTCTGGCTTTGCTGGTCTTGGAAGCATCCACTGCCGGGCTCTACTGTGATCACCCATACAGTCTGCTCAGACCACCAGAACAAAGGTCATTTAGACTAGTTATGTCCGTTACTCTTCGACCGCAAGTGTTAGAGTATAAGGTCGGAGTCCAATTTGCCAATTGTGACAAAATGTCGAGGAATTTTCATGATCACACGGCGCCATGACCACATTCCATCATGATCCCACTCCACTATGACCACATTCCACCATGACATAAAACGTTATCATCGTCTATAAAAACCAAATCTCTTTTGCGTCTTCATTCCCAGGACCAGATCATCCAAACTGTAAAAACAATTCTTGGAAAATCCTTCATTGTGTTCATTAAGATAGTTTGATGTCATAATGAAATGTATTTCCCTCACTATATATGGGATATTCTGTGTCATGAGTTACATATTCTTTCTTTCTCTTTCGCAGTTTTCTTTTTTCAATATGACTTCCAACTATAAAGGTTAGGCACATAAGAATCTAAATACGTCTCTTATTTCTGGGATCTTTTCCACCAGTGGCACCGTCTGGGACCATTAAAACCCTTGGGCACTTGAGGAGGTACATCAGTTTTCGGTACAGGATGCTGGGTGTAGGATACCGCCTTAAAGGGTGTGGGTGTAGAGACCTTGGCGTAGAACATGAGTGTAGTAGGTTCTTGTATAGAATGCTCAGACACACACGTTCTTCCCCTTCCAAATGTAACAGATATAAAACATGTCGTCTCCACCACCTATGGGCCACTATCAGGCCAGCTGTAATGTTATCTACGAAAGGTGCCACCAAGACCCCCAGTGATGACGTCTATCATGTTAGATGTGACGTCATCCATGAAGCCCACTGGAACTTCATTCATGACGTCATCTGCAGAGGTGTCCGTAAGGTCGTCTCTCACGACCCCTCCAGGGCTTCCGTGACACTGCCTTCCAGCCCGCACGTGCAGCCCATCAGTGACCCACCTTCCAGCCCACCCGTGGACCCACCTTCCAGCCCAGCCATGGACTCACCTGCAAGTCTACCTGAGAGACCCTGAGATACGCCTGAGACCTGGCTAATTAGACGCGGCCGGAAGTTGTGCGTCAAAAAGTTAACTCCACTAATTGAGTCTCAGAACGGCAACAATAAACTTTGGCAGAGCTCTCGGTCCGCCTGACATTACCAGGCAATTAGAGCCACCGGGGCTGCGTCTGACGATCCCGATGGACAGCCACACAGGGCACGAACTGATCCATCCACACACACACACACACAAACACACACACACACACACACGGTAGGGAAATGATCCACAGATGGTTTGGTGTTGATCTGCACTCTACATAATGATCCACAGGTGGCGTATATCTAAAGTGAGATGTCTTCCATCCCCGCAGCTGGGTCTGGGACCTTACATTACCTTACGTGTACCTTAAGATGATTTCGGAGGTATATCCTCACAGTTGGGTCTGGGAATTTAACTTATCTAGCGTATACCGGACGATGGTTTTGGAGGTCTTCTATCCCCACAGTTGGGTCTGGGATAAAACTACAATGTTGTTCCTCTACTCAGTCAGGATGTTGGAGGCCACGGAATAAGCCCACGTAACCACCAAATCTCAGCTGATTTACCACACGTTGTAGATGATGTACTTGTCAAGGAACTTTTACAATTCCTTCACTGTTCAGTGATCTTAATGGTTACAAAACAATGAATAAAATTTTTTTTTGAGTCCCGGATGTTGGCACTGTGTTCCCTTGTTGCACTCAATATACATTTCGATTTCGTCGGTAATTCATTTACAGTTATTCAGGGCTGCAAGAGAAAAATGCTGGCTTATAATATTTTTCCGTCAAGATTTGGAGAAAAATCTTCATTTGGTTCCCTCTTCTGTTCCCACTTTTAGAAAATGACAGTACAGGGGGGAGCGAATTTCAGTTTCCCGTCCTTGCCCCACCAAGTCACTTTTTACGACACGCAGGAGATATGTGGGTAGCACCCCTTCTCCCCTGACACCAGAGACAGTTAGTGTATCACTACCAGCATATACATTTACCTCGAGGTGAGATGGAACCAGACAACCGCCTCCTTCCGCCATGTGAGAGAAGTTCTTTGCCTTCTCTCAATGCAAAGGATCCTCCCGACCTAAGGAACAGCCACACGTAGTCTGGTGAGGACTGCTCCAATGATCTCTGAGGGAGAAGCGTATCCGACGAAGGGACGGGAAGATATATATATATATATATATATATATATATATATATATGCACAGCTCTGACGTAGTGTACTGGCAGCGGTGTGACAACTCGAGGGGTAGGATGTCCATCCCCAGTCTCGCCGACCTTATGGAATATAACTTTCAAATGTTTTTCGATATGATCTTAAACACAGGGCCGACTCTTCGATATCGGTGGGCCGCCACCGTTCGGTATCTGAGGGCCACCTCTTGGGCGTCGAGGGAAGTCACGTATTAAAGAGGGAACCGCAGGTCTCTAACGTGGTATAATCATGAGCCAACAACATCTGTAAGAGCCACTTTACCACACAGGGGTGACTGTTTACATATTGGATGTCACATACGCCCCCCGTGTCAGCCCCAAACTGTCTTCCAGCCAGTGTGAGGGAGGAATGTATGGGGACCATATAGTGCACTTACCAGCGTCGCTATGTATGACTGTCCTGAACATCCTTCTATCTGGGACTCGGAGCGATCCTCAGATGTGTTCTGATGATGGGTACCACGTCTTCCATATTTCCCATATCATAAATTCCATAAAAGATATACCCTTCAAAACTCCAGGCTGCATCATTATCATCTCCTCGTAAGACGCCAAACATATTCTCTATTCAGTTTATTTCCTAATCTTAAGACCTAACTAAATTCTTTTTACTTTTCTCCTTTTTAGAAACCAAACAATTTTCTTCCCTTTATCCTCCTTTAAAAAGAATCCCCCATTTTTTTTTATTCACTTTTCCCTCCCGCTAAGCTTTTTGCGGCGTGTGTTCATTATGCGATGAGCAAACACGGGCGTCGGGGCGGCTGAGGATGTGTTTGACAGCAAACGAGCCGCAAAAATGCACCTCAGAGGCCACGCCGACACCAGCTTTGATGGGCGGCGAGCTCTTCCTCCAGCAGACTCCAGAGGGACGCGCCGACACCACCTTTGATGGGGAGCAAACTACTGCCACAGCTGACTCCAGAAACCCCGGCCGACACCAGCTTTGATGGGGGTCGAACTCCTGCGTCAGCTGACGATATAGAGGCCACTCCCGCTGCCTGCCTGAGCACGCCAGCAGACCCGACAGAGGAAAAACGGAAGGGCAAGAGTAAGAAAAGACAAAGGAGAAATAAAGACGAAGCGAAGAATGACGAACAGAGAAAGAAAAGAAATAAACATGGCAAAAGAGAGAAAGCAATTAAAGGAAAAATATACAGAGGAAGAAGAAGGAAGATTACAACAATGAAAGTAGACAGAAGGAGGCACGGAAATCACATCGTGCCGAAGAAGACTGACTGAGAGGATCGGAGGCGAGAAAAACAAGAGGAACTTAAGAGAATAATCATCACATTACTGAACAATCAAGTCAATACCAAAGGTTAGAAAACTTACGAAAAATACTCTGAAAAAAAAAACAACAACAAAATAACTACACAAAAGTTACAGAGAGTGAGATAAAAAACCGCGGATGCTGCCTCAGGTTACACCTGCTGCCGTCCATACTGTGATGTCATTCATGCCTTTAAAGATTACTTTCGGACACTAACTAAGACCAAACTATAGTTAAACCCTGAGCACGACGACAGGACCCTCGAGCACGACGTTAGAAACTTTGAGCACGACTTCAGGATCCTTGGGTAAGACGACAGGACTCTTGACCACGACGATACGACCCTTGTGCACGACTACAGGACATTTGAGCACGACAGTACGCCTGAAGTGTATGACGGCCATAGCGGTTAGGGCAAATGTCACGCTATTACCCCCTAGGTTCGTACCGTCGTGCTCAAGGAGTTAATCAGTCATTCACAGTGGGCGTGAGCCTCCTGTGCTGTGTCCTTTCCGGCCCAGCACCTTCTCCAGTGGTGTAAATCCCTCTTCACCCACTGACACACAATATAAGATCTAGGTGCCTTTATCATTTCCCCAGACTTTCGACCATGCCACTACCTAATGATTTCTTCACTCTAATCGTCTTTTTCCCTCCCTTTATGTAATTAGTTTTTCTTATACTATTCTAAGTGTTTGATTACAAATTTTCTCTATTTCAAATGCCCTTATTTCCACTTCTACTATCAGATTAGTAAGCCACAGGTTTCTTATCTATTAAGAAAATCGGAGACAGACAGGCACCACATGTCAGTTTCTATAACCGTTCCACTCACTAAATAGCTCCCAACTATCGTCAACCAGCCTCATTCGCTGTCTCCTCTTTCTCTAATGATCCTCTCTGAGTCATTTCACGTTTTCTAACTTATTAACTAGAGAGATCTGTCACTGGTTACAGACTTCCAAACACGCGTTGTGAAGGTATTATTTTCACCGTGTGTTATAAGGACAGCAGCGAACATTTCACTGCTCCAACTACTGTACCTAATCACCCACCTTCTTTGCTAAGACAGGATCATCACATCTACGGCCACACTCATAATCCCTCTGTGAAATGTTCCTCATCTGATCTGAAAATCCCATTTCCTACACAAATCCTCACTATTCCATTTCTAGCAGTCAAGCTTTACCACATACTTAAGAATTCTATTTTCGAGGGTTGCTTCCCCTTATATCTTTGCAATTCAAAAATACAATTTCACAAAAATGTAGGAAATCATCAATTTCCACGCGACAAAATGGCTTACACATCTCCCTCACCACTATCTAATTTCCCTGGAGTGCCAAGTCAATTTACAACTTTCTCGAGCAATCTCAAGCTATACCTCCTCCAACTTTGCCTTCCCTACTGCCAAAACCAGATAGCATGAGGATTATGTATTCTCTTAGCTTATCTACTACTTATCAAAAGAGGTACCAGATGAAACCTTTTAAAAGCTTGTCTCAAACCCAAATATACTTTTAGTAATAGTCACAAAATGGTAGCAGTCACATGTTTCTATTTCTTATGTTGATGGAAATTCTTGTGAATAAAATCAACTGGTTGAGTACGTCACATGAGTTATGTAAATATTTATACATGAGGCTTTCACTTCTTGATCACAACATGTAATCCCCACATCACCCATGCACTACACATTCATCTACGTCCATTGCTTATACATTTCACTCCTCTTTGCTCTACATCATATTCAGTTTACTACCACCATCAACCCTGGACATCCACCAACATCCACTCCACATCTAACACTACCCACTAAACATCCACATTAAACGTATTTATGTATATGTCCATTGCCGTCTATTGAGCATCTAACACCCCCCTCTTTATCTAGTATTGTTTAACAACCACACAAAATCCACCAGCACCACCCTCCACACATCCCACAACATTCATCTACCACCTACCTCGAACTGCCAACAGCTCCTGGTTCCTACACCAGACCAGACCTGCCCATCCTGACGCTAGCGGAGACTCACCTGTGAAAAAAAAAGTCAAAGATCTAGTTATGATCATAAACGAAAAGTTGGATCTTTAAGACCATACTGAAAAATAAAAAAATGTACTATGAAGTCAGGTAATGACCTTTGTGATAACGAGAACTCTCGCGACGAGTGAGAACTGACGGTAATGTTCATTGTTTACGTAAGAAACAAAGTTGAAAACAACTATGTTATGCAATCAACGACTTAGCTGAAAACTGAAGAGAATACGGAATCACTTTACAAGTAAGGCTAAACTATCGCGGAGGACTGGATGAACTTGAACTGTACAATCTAGAAGGACAAAGAAAATGATACAAGGTAATCTATGCGGGAAAATACTTAGTGGTAACCAAAGAAAACTGTCGAATATAGAAAGCTTTACGATATGGAATAAAAATGAATAATTAAGTAATTACATATACAGCTATGTATGCTTATATGCACATAAACGAACACACATCACAACATTTAATGACCTCTGGTCCCGACCGGTGGACGTGGCCAGCTTCCCAACCGCTGCTAACTAGCTGACTGGTTGGCTGGGGAAGGTGTGCGAGGGTTGATTGGGTTGCTGTATCAGGTGACAATGTGGCAACTGACACGCAGTGAGGAGGAAAAACTTAAAGGTTTTTTGAGACGAGATTGAGACAAATGTTAGATATCAGACGGAACACTTAGCTGAGGACAGGATGAGAACACAGCAGCCAACTGTTGAGAGGATGGGAAGCGGAGATGTGTGGCTGAGATTTGGGGCAAAAAGACAGACATTCACAAAGACAGACAGACAGGACTTCCTGGGAAAGAGGTTACTGTTAGTGACCAGGAGTCTGTACGGCCAGCCAGGGGTTTAAGCCGTTTTGGTCTGAATCCTGTTCGTGGTAGTAGGACCACACCTAACCCAGGTGTTCATCCTTATCCCGGGCCTGATCGATGAATAAGTACCTGACTTTAGCTGGTGTGTGTGTGTTTGTGTGTGTGTGTAAACACAGGAGTAAAGACATGGTACATATACACAAAGTTAAGAGACGGGGCAACAAGAGTGTAAAACTCTCCCCGTCAGAAACAAAGTAATCACGAAAGAGTGAGGCAACACTGCAGATGACATTAACACTAGAGAAAAAACACTACTAAACGCTGCAGCAGAACACAAGACACTGGAAAAATTACATCTATAAGTGGAGAAAAAACAAAGTCTCACACTGAGAAAAACAGCCACACACTGACACTGAAGAACATATACAGCAACATACTGAAGAAACAGCTCCATACCGGGTAAAAAAAATGTAAAATATACATATGCCCATACTGGGCAAAACATAGTGACATACTAAAGCAAACAACATACCTGAGAACACAAAGAAACCTTCTGAGGAAGATGACCTCACCGTAATGAAGGTTACACAACAATACACTGGAAAAAGCAAACGGAAACACTGAAGATAATACAGCCAAACACTGACGAGCACTACAGAATACTTAAAAAAAAAAGCCATATACTTAAGAATACAGGGACACGCCGGAAAACGTACAGCCAGTCACCGGCATACATCGTAGAATACAGAGACAGACAGGGGAATACACGCTGTCTTACACAGCCACAAAGACACAGTCAGACAGAGTGGCGGGCGGGAGGAGAGCGAGGCATTAACCTGGCGCTTGTGGGGCGCGGCGTACCGTACACACAACCCGCGGTGGGTGGGTACCCTGCCTGCCCCGCCAGGAATGTCAGATTACGTGGTTATTGCTCCACGCTCACTCCTAATCCTCCTCCTCCTCCTTCCCTTCCTACTGCTGCCGCTCTCGCACTCCCTCCTCTTCCATCCTCTGTGCTTCTTTCTATTCGACACCCTTGATAATATTCGAGATCATCGCCTTATATTTTCACCATACAGCAATTTTTACTTTCCTCTTCTCTTTGTAGTGTCTCCTAAATCCTTTCCCTCCGCTTCCTCCTTCCAGTCTCCCCTCCTCCTTCCTACACCATTTCCTCCTCCAGCAAGTCGTGGTGACGGCTGTGAGGGCTTCAAGCCAGCCAGACACCTCCAAGGTTTAGTCCCTCTCTAAGCTTACCTTGGGCTCGTGTGTCGCCGCCGCGGAGCTCGCTCGCTCTCGCTAATGCACACTAACTCTGCGCTTATACTCGCCATGATCTATGGCCGGGGGCATAATGCCTCTACTTTGTTCTGGTTATGACCACTTGAGCGTTTACTGGATTTTTATAATATTAAAATCAATAATACACTGAGTACGAAAGAACAACCCTTGAGCACGGAGGTATGACCCTTAGGAATTGACGGTAGGGGCCTTGGGTACGATGGCCTTGCCTTTTGACTTGACCCTTAAGGTTCAAGTCAAGGGCAAGGCCATCACATCAAAACGGTTTCATCATCGTACTCGGGGCTGTGTCCTTAACGAGACACTGAACATCACAGACAACATCAAATTGAGTATTTTTGTCGAACAGCAAATTTTTCACTTATGTAAGACGACTGTTCAGAAAACTACTTTTCTTAGAAACTTGATGGTAATTGTTTTAAATATGCAAAATATTCTCAACAGCCGCTACATGAGTTTTGTACAGTCAACTTAAGTGTGATTAAAATACGAAGGTAGACCTTAACGTGTGGTTACTGACATACACTCATACATTTACTGGTGGCAGCGGTGTTTAGGCAAGCCGCCTCCACCTGCCGCTCGCCATCAATAATTCAACCGCCGTCCCTCCTGACCAGCGCCTTTGTGTGTGTGTGTGTGTCTGTACCGCCTTCATTCTTACGTCTATCTGTCTCTTTGTTCGGCTGCTTTACTCTTTGTCTCTGTCTCTGTGACCATCCGATTCAACGCTCGCGTCCGTATGTATCTGAGTTTGTTTTCCTTTGTGTCTGTGAGTTTGTTATGGCGGCCTGTGTCGCGTGGGGGCCTTAGCAGCTGTTGGACATTCAGTACTAACAGTGTCTGTGAGGCATCTCTGAAGTGCTGGCCGGCCGGGATATATCGGTCAGGGGAAAGTGATTCTAAAATATGGTTGTGACAGGGTAGCGAGTGTGCCCCTGGCAGGTTAGGAACGTAATCTCTTGGCAGGGAAGAATTGTACCCCTTGGCAAGTTAGTAAGGCTATCCCTCTGGATATTCGTCGTCCCTCTATCCTCCTGCCAGGCTGCAGGGTGGGGATCAGGTGCTGCACTTCTACACAAGTACTCCCCACCCACCTCACTTGCTTGTATGCACGTGATTCACTCCAGATTGATGGAAACAGAGTTAATGAAGATTGACAAAAGGTCGCAACCCTAACTCAGGGTATGTTAAAGCCGCCCGTAACGAGCATGGACGGTCCTGTATGGCTTCGGCTGCAGATGAGGTGATGAATCCAGAGGTGACAGCTGGTGAGGCTGCTGAAAATGAGTTTGACTACAATGTTACCGTTCATATAACATTCAGAATCCTGAGGAACCAGAGTGAATAATACAGTTGATGGATATCGAAGTTTCACTGTGAAAAATATGACGATTCTAATGGGTATAATGACCTGCCTTTGGCCTGAACTTTAGACATCAAATTCTGTTGCCTGCCACATGAACGTCATGAGAGAGAAGCTGTCGTCATCAAGACAAATCCCCTGTGTCAGGACCCAATCATGGGCAACGGACGAATACTGACTCATTACTGTCATATATATATTTATATATATATATATATATATTATTATTATTATTTTATTATACTTGATCGCTGTTTCCCGCGTCAGCGAGGTAGCGCCAGGAAACAGACGAAGAAAAATACCC
>JAYMFT010105893.1:0-44853 GCA_038088735.1 Panulirus argus
CTAATTACCTTGCTCTTATTCACATTTACTCTCAACTTTCTCCTTTCACACACTTTTCCAAACTCAGTCACCAACTTCTGGGGTTAGGGGAGAAAGAATACTTCCCATGTATCCCCTGCGTGTCATAAAAGGCGACTTAAATGGGAGGGAGCGGGGGGCTAGAAATCCTCCCCTCCTGTTTTTACTTTTCCAAAAAAGGAACTTTTATATGTATATGCATGTATTGTGCATTATGTACATGAATGTATATATGTTTGTATGTAAGTGAATGGATCTTTCTTCGTCAGTTTCCTGGCGCTACCTCGCTAACGTGGGAAGCAGCGATCAAGTGTAATAGATAATATAGATAAATATATGTGTGTGTGTGTGTGTTTGTGTTTTCTGTATTAGTGAGATAGTACCAGTTACAGATGAAATCAGTGGTTTCAATTGCTCACATCCACTCAAGCTGTCAAGAATAATGCACCAAAATGAATTCTTAGTAAAACAAATATGATATTGCTAAGGTCTATGATGCTAATTTTTGTTGCTTTCAATTAACTGCATTGGTTAATTGCAAAACTAGCTTATATGGCAAGTTGGTTTGTAGGTGTAACTTTATTTTTCTGTGAGAATTGAATAGATGTATGAATAGTACAAGTTAGACACTTGTGTGTTGTTAAGCAACATCTGATAATTGTATTCATGTCTGATGGTAATCTGTTGTTTATCTTAAGACTTTTTAAGGTAGAACTTTTTTCTTAAAGGTTGCTGACACAGAAATTATACTGTATTCAGCATGCGCCCAAATGGATGGAGAATCACCAAAGCGAATGACCATTGGTGAAGCTGTTCATGGAGTAAGTACCCAAAAGTTTTTCTTGAAGAATTTAAGGATAGGGATAAGAGGAGGCTTTTGTCATGGCCACTCATCTGGAAGGTTTAGATGTGTGTAGTCATAGCAGATATTGTTGTTACTTTGTTTTCCTTTCTTCACATGTAAGTCAAGATCCTGAAAAGGTAGAATATTGTGAAATTAGATTTTTGGAATCTTTCAGAAGTGTTAAAGGATGTCTTAAAAGAATAGTAAAAACAAGAAGTTTGGTTGTCTCTTGTAATGACAAATATATTTAATCAAAGAGGCTTTGTATTAGTAAATTAATAGATCATAGTTTTAATGCCATATCACATTATATTTGGGAAGTCGCCCCCATGGTGATAGATGTTAGCTTAGTCAAGAGTTTATATTGCAGAGTAATGATAAACCCTGCACAGCATTATTAGACATATTGGAATAATCTTGATTTTATATTTTTCTTTTTACAACTTAAGCTTATAAGGTTATCAGATATACCATTTATACTGTTCTACGTTTTGAAGACATAAGTACATGAATGAATATGGCTTTTTCATATTTGTTCACTGTTTTTTCCCTCATAGCAAGGTAGGGCTAGGAGCAGATGAAGATAGACCCATTTGCACACATCCAGTCTCTAACTGCACCAAAACTAGAGCACCCTATCCACAGCCATGCTCCACAGAAACCTTATATACCTCTCTGGTTTTCCCTAACTGCTTCATATGCCGTGCTTCAGCCCATTAACACCATGTCGCCCCATGTATACCACATTGCTTCAATTTTCTCTATCCCATGCATGCCTCACACCTCCCTACATGTTCAGGCCATGATCTTTCAAGTTATTTTTCATTCCATCCTTCAGGTTCCAATTTAGTATCTCCATTTTCTTTGTTCTCCCCATTTCTAACACGTATACCATCTTAGCTTCAGTACACCCTCTTCAGCTCTCTCAGCCTTACTTTTCTTACTACCATACCTTTCTCTTTTCCAATTATTTCTGCCCATCAACCCTATTCATGCTACATATTGTCCTTCAGCGTTTCATTTCTTATTATATTCTCACTCTTCTGTACTTTAATTTCTGTTGGCTATGCCTTACTTTCATACAACACTGTGAGGACTTCTGTACCATCAGACATTCCCATCTTTACCCTTGCAGACAACACCCTCTCCAGATGCTCCTCAGTGCACCCAGAAATTAACCCCCTTCATCTACCTTGTGTCTTACTTCAGCTCCCATGGTTCCATCCACTGCCATGTCCACTCTCAGTGATCTAAACACTCCACTAAATCCAGGTTGTCTCCATTCAGAGTCATACTCCAACCAACCTGTCTTTTTCCACAGCTAAATTTTATAACCATGTTTTTATATGCATTAACTCTCAGTAGTCAAGATACATATACCACTGTAATACAAACTTTAAATTTTGTCCTCCATGCTTTTATAACATGACATTTTGCAAGCATCCTGCCAGTCCTCGGACACCTCATCTTAGGCCTTACAACACTGTCACCTCTATTCATGAGAAACTCAACTGCAGTTCCAACTGCTTCTCCTACTTTGCCAGACTTTATCTTGTACACCTCATTTTGTTACCAAACCATTTACCACAACACTCTCATTCCACACACTGCCTCATCCCAGACACCCCACATCTGCCACACTATTATGTAACACATTTAGTAGTTCTTCAAAATACTCCAGATCTTTTTACTTTATTTTTTTATTACCACTTCTCATCTGCTCCCCTCACTGATGCCTTTTGATCAATTTAAATCCAAGAATCTTGTATATCTTTTGTTTTTGATAATGTTATGCTTATGATTAGAAGTATTAGATACCCTTTGGATTTTTTTTTTCCAGATTTTTTATGGCATTTCAACAGTTTATGTTGAACCGGAAGTAGATGCAGTACACAAGGATATAGAATCATTTGTCACATTTTCTGAGAATGATTTTTAGTATTAGATGCGTGGAATCCTAAAGGTCCTGCTGGTCCTTAGACTTGCTTCCTTCCCTTTGTTGGTAGCTGGGGCTGCCATCGTTGGGTCTCCTCTCGACTCCAAAGGAGATGACTGCTCTGGATGTCTACTTGACTGATCGAAGCTACATCCTTGGCCACGTTCCAACCCAAGCTGATGTGACAGTTTTTGAAGCATTGGATCAACCCCCTCCCCAACCCCTAGTCCATGTATCACGCTGGTACCATCATCTAGACAGTTTTGGGCATAATGAGAGGCTGAATTTCCCTGGAGAGAGAAGATCTTTGGAGCAACTAACTGGCGGGAAACAAAAGGTGGATTTTCATAACAAAAATGTGTAAACAAAGGGGAGAAAGGAAGCAGTTAGGATTATATCATTAAATATCATGGAGCTGGGTAGCTGATCTAGTTGATGATATTTTGATTATAGGTTTAGATTTTATTATAAAGACTATACAATGTTTCCGGAAGTAAAAGAATGAATCAAAAACAGTATATGGAAGATGCTTTCTAAGAATCTGAAAATATAAAGACACAAGAAATGGATGAGAAGAGTTTGTTGATGATAGTTTAGAAACTGTATGACATCATCCTGGAAGTACCATGAATTTAAGTCCTGTGGATATTTTATTTGATAAAAGTAAGTTAGGGACATTTTCATAGACATATTTTTGGCCACTGGATGTTAGTTCCTTTGATATTGTTTGATGATTTGGTGAATGATTTGAAAAGACAATTGGCAGCAAATATGTGAGATGTAATTTGCAAAATTCAAGTGTGATAGATTCACAGTGACTGTGATAGTTACAAAAAGTTGAGGATAATTTTACAGAGCATTTGCAAACAGCAGTAATGGAAGAGGATACAGGATGGAAGCTCACTCTGATGGATGACATATATGGAATAGTGGGAGAGACATGATGAACATATTTAGATATATATGTGAGGTTCCAGGTATAAGTGACAAGATTGAAGGTATACCTGGAATATAAGCGTCATTGGGTATGTTTTACAAGTATTCTACAATCAATATAAGGATACCAATAGATGTACATGGTACAGATTTAGAAAAGACAGGGTGAAAAAAAAATTTAACTGGAGTTAGTTGGGAAAGATAGGGTGTATTATGCATGGTGTATGGGATGCTTAAGTGGGGGCTGTACAGTCATGTAGTGTTACTTTTTGGTTGGCCAAGGAATGTCAATGAAACCTTATGTTCAGTAAAAGTTGAACAGTTAAGGAATGAAAATTTTAAGTATAATTTTCAAGAGTGCAATTATGAAAAGGTGAAAGGTATGATTGAAATGTCACAGAACAGAGTTCAGATGATTGAAATGCAACTGAAGACAGCTCCAGTAGAAGCTGCCTCAGAAATCCTTAACATATTTATTAAGGAATATCCAAAGGTGACAGTATTTTTGGTTAAAGATGGAAGGTGGATGATGAGGAAAGAGGAGTTTGGAAGATGAATCATGGGAAAATATTGAATGGAAATAGAGTGAAAACTAGGAAGTCTAGGAAAAACTTTGAAAACGGGGTGCATGTGAATAAAAGTTTGTAAATGAGGGTATTAAGATAAGGATTAATGAATATCTAAAGGAATATGGTATGTTTTGAAAAGAGGTAAATAGGAACAGAGGAAGGTATATAGAAAGCTTGAATGTTCTTGACAGGTACTGCACAAGATGAATTTTTTCTTAAGGAGTCGAAAGAGTATTTTGTAGAAACGAGCGGAGGTTGTGATGTAAGGGATATGGTTTTTGATATGGTAGGATTAGAGATTAGGAGATTGTAGAGTAAATATTGTAGACTGGAAGATATTTTGAAGTAAGGAGTAAGATAAGTAGTAATAAATATAAAGAATGGAAAAACCAGGTGTTTTGAAGGGATGAGGATTGGAATTTAGAAATAGAGTTATAGTCATGTACCTGATGCATAGATGAAGGTGATAGTTGTTCCATTATCTAAAGTTTAAGAGGGTAAAAGTGATTTTGAGAATATCAAAAAAAGGAGTCTTTTTAGCATACACGGCAAGGGATGTAGTAGGATTGTGACATCATGTTGAAAGGATTATTAAACTCCTTATGTGTGAAGATTAGATTGGGTTTTGGAAGGGAAAAGTTAATGTAGACCGACTTTTTGTGCATTGTTAGATAGCGGAGAAAGCTCTAGAAAGAGAGATGGAAGTGTCTGTAGTATTTATAGATTAATTACCTAATTTTTTCTTTTACTTCTTTCATTCAAGATGGCAATGATTGTGGCATGTTTTGCCTATGCCACATTAGTCACCATAAAAAACTTGTAGGGCCCACTTGGGGATATCATAGTGGCTGTTTTGGATGGCATATGGCATGACCAACTTGTTCCTAGCTTTGATATAGCCCTTTGTTGTCATACAGTCTCTCCTTATCAGAAATAACACTTGACAACATTTAACTCACACAACTCATGCTTCACAACTCTAGATTTTCCTGCGATTAGCACTTTGCACAACCCTGCCTTTTGGCAAAATGGTAGGAGCAAAAGATAGTAGTGAGTAGGCACGTCAGGCAGGAGCTTTAGGTAGAAGTAGTAGGTAGGAGTATTAGCTGGGAACAATAGATAGAAGTAGTAGGTTGTAACATTAGCCAGGAATATTAGGTAGACACATTAGGTAGTAGTTGGTAGGAACATTAGGTAGGAGCCTCTAAAAACACTACTTGAGTTGCCCTCTGCCAGTGGCCTGTTAAGGGTGAGACACTAAAGGCTAAGGAGCGACAGTGGAGTTCAACAGTTATGGAGACTCTTTTGCCATTCGCTTTCCCTTTGAGGGAGTTTCCAAAGGGAACTGGCATGAGAAATATAGATATTAGATAGATAGATTTCTATTATTTTATAGCTTCTCTTCCTTAATATCTGGAAGGCACTGAATTTCAGTTGTAAACTGTAGGGCCCTAAACTAGGAATATAGTGAGATAGCAGTGAGAAACGTGTTATTTTCTCAGCTCTTGTTCCAGAATGATTTACTAGTATTTTTATTAGTTGTGCGTTATACTGTAGGTTTTCACATATGGTTGCCATATCTTTGAAATATTTTTCTTTAAAACACTCTCATAATTTGCAGGATGTTTATTAAGAATTTTTTAACAAGAGGATTTATAGTTTAGGTTTGTTGATGATAGAGATGAGAAACTGGTGCTCAGAGCCTTAAATATATTTATTGTTTTCAGAGTTTGGTAGCTAATGAGACTTTAGGGTACTACATGGCACGTATCCAGCAATACCTGCTCAAGATTGGTATTAACCCTAAAAAACTTCGATTCAGGCAGCATTTAAGTAATGAAATGGCTCATTATGCTTGTGACTGTTGGGATGCAGAATGTCTTACCTCATATGGCTGGATTGAGTGTGTTGGGTGTGCAGATAGAAGTGCCTATGATCTCAGCCAACATACTAAAGGATCAGGTAAGTAGACAACCTAATTATTAGTACTTTTATGTGTTATGCATCATTGTCCTGTTTCCAGTTTTTAATCTCAAGATGGAATAGTGCATGTAGATTTTATGCAAACTCTGGAATTGCAAAGCTCAAATTAGTGCCAAAGACCCAAAAGCAGTATTTGAAACATTTTCTGTGTACAGTAATTCATGTTTATTTGGTTATCAGACAAATGAAATAACTGACTTTGGATGATAGTGTTGTTGAAGAATATTCACTATTTATAGAAAATCCTTAGCTAGTAAGGAATATTGAGAGGTGAAATGCAGAAAAATAAGCAAATGAAAAGTAGCAATGAGAATAGCTGGGAGAAAATCATAACTGGGACAAAGGGGACCAAACACAAAAAGATTTTGTGTTTATAACCTTGGTATTATGACAAAGAAGGATGGCTGATGTAACCTCCCATGTATTATTTGCCTGCTTTGACATTATCCATGACCAAAGTATTTGAATCCTTCCTCAGTTGCCATTTCCTTAAACATCTAGAGTAGTCAGTAGGAACTTTAGGTAGAAGCTCCTGCAAACATTGTGCTAGACTTGCACTCTGCTAGTGGCCTGTTAAAGGTGAGGCACTAAAGGCTAAGAAGTGGCACCAGTTATGGAGACTATTGCCATGGCCATCCTTTTGAGGGAGTTCCAGAAGGGAAGAGGCATCAGAGATATAGATAGATAGGTCTAGAGTATCGTGTTTTATCTATCATCAGTGGCTTTTGCAAGTTAAGATCCTCTGGTGAAATCCCTTCCCATCTTACTAATTTCTGGTCATCATCTCTTAGTGAATTTGGTGAATCCTGCATTGTAGCCCTTTATATATTAAAAGCTTTTGACTTGTTTTCTTCTTTAAGCTGCCCTCATTTGGCTTTTCTCTCTCTCTTTCCCACATATCTGGCTTCCTCTCTGGTGTGTATCTCTCCATAATTTTCAATAAATCACCCATCCCCCCTTGCCTTCTTTCTCACTCTCACTTTGTTCTTCCATATCTAACTTCCTTTCTAGTGGGTCAATCTCTATAATTGTCTGTTGATCAACTGTTCCCTCTTTCCTTTTCAACTGCCTTGCCGCAATCTCAATGTTCTGTCCTGTCTCCTACACTCTTCATTTGTAATATCATGAATTTCCTTTCTTCAACAGTTGAACTTATGCACTCATGTCCTGACATCTCAACTGCATTCCTCCACCTTCTTCAAATCTCCTCCATCCTTTTTTGCTCAATCTGTGTCATGTCTCTTCACAGCTTCCTGTTTCAATTCAGATTTGGACTGGATTTCCCAGTGAGGGAGAGTCATCCTGATAAGATTTAATGTTTAAAACCAGATTTCAACCCTTTTCTTTCTGAAACTCCACACATCTTTCCTTTAGTTCTTATTGGACATGTAATTCCAGCACTTGACACAGTAAACATACTTGGTAGCACAGGAACATCAGACCTATCTTGGAAATCCCACAGTACCCATATAGAAGAGTCTGCATCCAAAGAAACTGGGAGTCTTGTTCAAGTGCCTTAAATTTAATTTTTGGAACAGATGCTGTGAGTTTACAAAGGATTCATCCATCCTTTTATGGAGGTTTTGGCTCTACTAGACAGAGTTGAATTCAGAGTGGTCCAACTTATCAGTTCTTACATTTTGACCTGAAAATTTGACAAACTCCTTATACACAGTGTTGATTCACTTTTCTTCCTTTGTTGATATTACTTAGGATTCTGCTGTGAAGAGATGGCTGCTTGTGCTTCCTCTCCATTAGCTAACCTATTAAATACATGGCAATTTACAGTGTCATATGATTACTGTGGCTGTTTTTAACTCACAATTGGGCCATTTTAATACCTGTTTCTTTCCCAACACTGCAAAGCTTTTGAACTCTTTACCTTTTGCATCTTTCCTAACAATTACGACTGTTCACCTTTTAAAAGGCAGATTTTCCACTCCTTCAAAATTCTTTGAATATTTTTTGTGTTCTTATTTCTCCCTCACTTTAACCAGTTTCTTATTTCAATTGAGGCTTAATTTTAATGTGCTTTTTATTTCTGAATGGAGCCTCCAACATAAAAATGAAACCCTTGGTAGTAGTCCTCACGGAAATCAGGATATATTGAATCTTAACATAGAAAATAGAGTACAAGAGTACTGGAGGGAGAGAAATGGACAAAGAATGTGTGGAATTATATATGCTAGGGAGGCATGTAAGGACAGGGATAAGTGGAGACTTTTGCCATGGTCATCCCCTTGATGGGAGTTTCCAGAGGGAACGGGCATCATAAATATAGAGAGATAGATAGACATGGCGATTCAAAACTTTCCATTATTGCTGTACTTTCACAAGGTGCACAAACTATAACAAGATATATTGATAAATCTGTGTTAGATAAACTGGATAATTTCATGTAACTGCTAACTTGTATCTAATTTTAATCTTATTTCACAAAAATGGGATAAATCATAGAATTCCACAATTATTTCATAGGTGTGAGAATGTGTGTGGAACGTCCCCTTAAGGAACCTCAAACAGTGGACATGGTTGTACCTATGGCAGATAAGGGAGCTATAGGCAAGGCTTTCAAGAAGGATGCTAAAACAGTGCAAGAAGCTTTATTAGCACTCTCTTCAGAGGAAGCTGAGAAAATGGACAGTGCTCTCAGTGTGACAGGGTGGGTATTACTGTATGAGTTTTCAGATATTGCTCTTTACATTACTTGTGTAGTATACCCCAAGCCTTTAATTTACAGTGGTCCGAATTGCCACTTTTTGCACTAGTGACATATGAGGATTGGGATACAGGTACTAAGAGTGACATACAAGGGTTCATAGTTGCAACTTATTTGAAGAAAGATTTAACTCTTATTTTTAATATGAAAAATATCCTTTTACTTTAGAAAATATAGCTATAGATTTTAAGGAATTCTTTAATCATTGTGCATTGATAATAATGTCATGGCAACATACTTTTTTTTTCATATTACACATGTGGGGAAAGTATGTTTCAGTTTGTTTCCCACCCACTGTAGTTAGCTTTGTAAACAATTGGTTAATATGGTATCAACACAGTTTGTCTACATCCATCCCTGTTACTGTTATTTACCGCCTTCAAAGTAAATGTAGCCATTTCAGTTTGCCTACAATTATATGCATTATGAATTATATGCATTGCTAGAATTGTTGAATCAAAGTTTTGATATTATCTACAGAGTTAAATGAATTTTATAATGTTTCAGAGAATATATTTTAAATGGCTACAACCTCACAAGAGCAATGGTCCCAAGCTTCAAGAGAGAAAAGAAGAAAGTGTATGTTGAAGAGGTTGTCCCCAGTGTGATTGAGCCTTCATTTGGAGTTGGCCGTGTCTTTTATGCTCTTTTGGAACATTCATTCAGGTTTGTGTATGAGTAAACATCTTGCCTTTTGATAAGAATCTCATTATTAATCAAAGTGTTATGGATACAGTCCAGATTTCCTTTCTATGGATGCATGCATGACTACATGAATTCATACTCCCTACATGTGCAGTTATAGAATTGTACAGGTCTCAGAACCATTAATTTACTTACTTATCATAAAGTAAGTTAGCTGTTAGGCATATGCTGCTTTGTACTTTACTGACATAAACATAATTCTTATGCATGAATGTACTTTGCAGACAGAAATACATTCACATACATACTAGCAATTTTGTTTCATTGGTTGATTTGCCAAATAGAAAATGCATGGAAAGATACCAAATATTTTCCTCTGTTAAATATTTATTGAGCATAACTCTCTATCTTCCCAAGCCCCAAAATATTTCACATTCTTGTGGGGAAAACTTGAATCTACTTGCTGAAGAAAATGTACTGGACAGTGAATATTTAATCCCTTCAGATATGTTCAGTCTTAAATGTGGACTACTATCCTAACAAAAGTATTTTAAGTACAGTGCAGGTCCTGAATATGAGCTACTAATTTTAGGCATCCCATAACAGATTAAACTGCATAGCACTATGGATTATAGTTGTGCCTTTCATTGTAAAGATAGAAGAATAATTATTTCTTTTTACTTCAAAGTATACCATAATTGGCATGAATGATTATTTCTTTGTATTTCAAAGTATACCATAATTGGCATTTTATGTATTGTTAGTATACATAGTTGATTATTTCCTCTGGCCATTTGATTCCTCTTGAAAGCAGTTGTAGTTTCTGGAATTTTCATCAAATAAAGTATTAACTATGTTTGTTTTAAACATACAGAGTGCGTGAGGATGATGACAAACGAACCTTCTTCTCATTGCCGGCGGTTGTGGCACCCATCAAAGTATCCGTGTTACCACTTTCAAACAAACAGGACTTTGTTCCATTCACCACCCAGTTAGGTAAGAGTTTTATTTTGTGTTGGACAGATTTGGTAATTGTTTAACAAAAAGTGCTGGCTTCTTTGGACAGGTACTGTTAGGAAGAAGCAAATAGATAAATTGTGGCTTCATTTTTGTTCCTAGTATTTTCATGCATTAGAATTCAGCTGAATTCACTGTAAATTTTCATAAGAATGCATTTTTGCTTTATTTAGTTCATGGCATTAAATAGCATGCCAGACCTTTCCCATAAATATTTTCACCACCTTAGTCTTCAGATATGGTTCTCATGTTAAGCAAGTCTCCAAAAGGGAAGGAATTATTAACATAATAATCTCCACTCACAACGCTTCCATGACGCCTGCTGGACCACCACTCTACGACCCCCTGACGGATACACGATAACCCTCCCCATACTGGCCTAACATTATGTAAATAATATTGATGTTGTGTTGAAGGAATATCCTAACTTCCTTAGGCTTTAGTATGCCCCTTTGTTATATTTATATGTACTCGTGACACTTGCCAGATGCCTCTGGTATTATTGTACAGGGGTACCTAGTGACAGGACTAGGATCCTGATTCCTCTATCAAGGATTAAAGTATTAAAACTGAAACTGAATAATATGGTAGATTTATGAGGAAGCAGGTATTTGATTTAGATTGTTCGAAGTGATATTTGCACATTCGGGCATTCTCCACGTGGATCATCAAGAGAAACAAGTAATTAATACATTGCATGGAAAATGCACAAAAATTTTTTATTTCAGTGTGAATCTGGTCATTTGGGGGAAAGTCCTTAGATGGCTTCCCCTCATAGTTCGATCCAGTTTTACAGCCTATGCAATTAAATTATCAAGTCAGTTATAGGTATTCAGATCCACTTGTCTTCCTGAATTTGGAGTGAGATTTTTTTCAAGAGCCCAGGCTTTCTGGGAACTTTTACAATTGTTTGTATGGTACCTGCCACTGCTGCTAGTTGGAGCACTGTGCATGCATAGTACAGGAATCCATTTGGAAAAAGAGCTCATTGTCATTTTCTATTTTATTTTCTGTGACATTAAACACTCAGGTTAGGTTTGAATTTGTCTTAAGGCTAAATGGTGGGCTGATGCTGTTTAGCTCTATAGAGTTAATGTCTGCAGCAAAATAAGTTGTCTGTATCTGTATTAGCCTTACTTATTTACTTTGGCCCTTTTGCTAACAAGATAATTCACACAAAAGATGCATCCATGAGTGCACTTTGATTCTGCATTGTAACTGGAATCAGAGTTGAAGGTAGTAGGTAAATTGATAGAAATACTTCAGAGATAATTGAGGGATGGATGAATGAAATGAGAAAATATAGTGAATACAGAGTGGAGAAAAAGGTCAATAAGAAGAGCCTTTTATATGATATGTGCATTCATGCATTATGTAAATGTATATCACTGTCTTTAGGATGGAATTGTTCATAATTATTTTTCATCAGCTGATGCCCTTACCGACATGAATCTGACAGTGAGAGTTGATGATTCGACTGGATCTATTGGTCGGCGATATGCACGCACAGATGAAATTGCCATTCCATTTGGTGTCACTGTTGACTTTGACACTATTAATAACTTGCCTCATACTGTTACCCTCAGGGAAAGGGATAGTACAGAGCAAGTACGAATGCCGGTAAGTTTTTCTTTATGAAATATTAGTCATTAATATTATTGCTTGTTAAGATTATAGTTGTTTTGTATAACATGCAAAAAAAATAACTAATAAGACACAAGAAAGAATTTGGGTAAGCATTAACAGCAAATGGACACTAGAAAGAATTTCGCTTTGGCCTAAGATTGTTCCTTGTTTTTTCATACCTTTCATTGTTTTCTGCCACAGCTAGGTAATGTCAAGAACAGATGAATAATGGCCTCACTCACTCACATCCATTCTCAAGTTGAGCTGTCATCTACAGTTAGGGCCCACAGACTATTCCATGGTTTTCCATGAATGCTTATTATTTACTAGTTGAGCCTATTGTTACCATGTCCCAATCTCTCCTGTCCTGTGCAAGTATCCATCTCTTTCTCCTTGTTCTTCCCTATCCCCATGCTCCTTCCACTTCTGACATATATATCTCTTTAATCACTTTCTTCAGACATATATATCTCTTTAATCACTTTCTTCACTCATCCTCTCTGTGTCCAGACCATTTCAGGACACCTTGGTCAGCTCCCTCTGTCTTACTTCCCCTATTAACACACTTCTCAAACCACCTATTATCCTAGGGCAATTTGTTTCTAACATATCTGCGCTTTACCATTCTCTTGTTTTCATGGCCCAAGACTTATATCCATACAATACTGCTGGGACTATTGTACTCTCAAACATGCCATCTTTGCCCTAACATACGCTAATTTGTCCTTCAACCCACTCCTCAGTGAACCCAGAACCTTAGCACCCTTCTCCCAACCTGTGACTCACTTCAGCCTTCATAGTTCCATCAGCTCCCAAGTCCACTCCAAGGTATCAGGAATGCTCTACCTCTCCATTCAGACTTTCTGAAACCATATTATTCCATCTCTCTACTGTATCTCATCACCTTTACATACATTCACTTCCGACTTTCTCCTTTCATTCCCTCCCAAACTTTGTTACCAGCCCTAAGCTTACTGTTGTCTGGCAAAAGAGTTTTATGCTATTTTTCTTGCAGATTGAGGAAGTTCCACTAACAATAAAGAAGTTAGCTGATGGCAAGACTCAATGGAAAGACATAACAGATAAGTGGCCAAAGTTTGTTGCACAAGAGACCACTGCATAATTGAAAAATTTACAGTATTGTTAATGAGTTATAAGCAAGAATAAAGAGAAGAAATTGGCTGTTTATTATTCCATCAAGAATGCCCTTAGTATTTGTCTAATAGAAACGTTATTACTTTTCTGAAAAGATATTAGTTTTACCCCCCCGAAATCTTTTTTTGACAGAGGTACTTGCATCTCCAAGGCTGCTTGACGCTCAGTAGCAGGCAAAAGATGGGTTCCTTTTGAAGTGAAAATTTCTTTGACAGGTTGTACTCTGTTTTGTCAACTTATGATGATACAGCCTTATAACCATAAAAATTCAGAGTTACAAGATTGCTCAACAGACTTCATCTAATTAAAATTATGTTTCTATAAGTTGTTAAATACATTTTGACATGTAAATGATGAAAATTTATCCCCATTGGGCACAGCATGCGGGCATACCCGCCCTGACATAACAAGCAGGTATATTCCACAGTTGAGAATAACATTTTCCCTTGGAGACAACATGTGGGCATCATATCTCATCCTTTAAATCCCTGCCACATGTCTGTATATGCTGCCTTATTTTGAGTTGCCACACAACTCCTTAGTTTGTGGCAGCAGGCTGGACACGGCAACATAAGTAGTTGCAGCAGGTAAATTAACATTCTCCCAGATATTATTCTTTTTGTAAGTTATACCTTGCATACGTAAGCAGTATTGTTCTTTCTATGATTAGATATACCAAAAGAAGCTTGACAGTTTGTAATAAGCTATTAAAATGTACATGTCAGTGTTGATCATTAGTATCAAAATTTTTCTATACACAGCCCAAGTGAATGATGCTTTGCAGTTTATGTTTGTAACAGTATACTCAGATATTCATAAATGTTTTATATCCTCTTATTGGCAGATATGGGCCTGTGGTGATTGTTTGGCTGTATATAGTGTTTACAGTTCATCAGCTGTGTGGCATCACTGTAGACGGGATATTTAACTCATATCTTCTCAATAGACTACTTGTCTTTAACATTTCTAAGTCAGATTGGGAATATATATCAAAAGTTCATGAAGAAAAAGCATTAGAAAATGTATTAATTTAATTTTTGTTGGATAATTGATGCTTCAGGACCTGGTGCAGAATTTAATCATTCACCCAAAGGGTTATTTGCTTCGCTTTCGATGTTCATGTCTCATTGTTTAACTATTTTATACTAATCATACACTAAGCAGGACCTGGTGCAGAATTTAATCATTCACCCAAAGGGTTATTTGCTTCTTTTTCGATGTTCATTTCTTTCATTGTTTAACTATTTTATACCTGTCATGCACTACACAAAGATGCTTAACTGCCAAGATAGTTGAAACGATCTGGCTTTTAAGTGCTGCTTGAGTCAAGAGCATAGAGGCCACAACTTTATAAACTGATGGTGTGTGGCTCCTATCCTGTTACTAACCTATAACAGATTCTGATATGAATGCCCATCACAGCTGTATTAGTTAAAAATTCAAGTACTTCAGGCTAAACAATTCCGTACTTACAAAATGCAGTTTATTCTACAAGTATAATACATCAGTTTAATAAATATACAAAAAAATGTTGATAAGGTGGGAATAATTATAGCTATTTATATCGTCTTTAACAAGTAACAAAACATACAAGTGCATACACATTATTTCCCACTGGTTCATTACATTGATCTGGTTCATTACATTGATGAAGAGGCTGATTACAACCTGGCTCATGACTTTCTGAAAATGCCACTTCTCTGCTTTGTGAGCTTGGGCATGTAACAATTTAAAAGAAATTATGGAGTAGGCAGTTACCAAGAAAGATTTTATTTTAAGATTTTAACAGCTGTTTTATGGATTTTATATGGATTTTAATTACTTGCATTACATAAAAAGCTAGTTCATGCAACCTATTTTTATTACAGTGTTCAGTTACTATATTCATCATTTTAATTTAATGCTCATGTGCATTTCTAATAGTGCATTAGTGATAACTCTTCCCTAGATCTCACTGTTTGTTTCAGACCATGCGTTACATGATTATTTTGAGACTGTATTCTATCATTATGATCTTTCATGTTAGTTTCTCCCTAAATTGTATATATGCAAACATTTCATTCTGAATAGATGCCTTAGAACACCTTACGGTATTACATTTTTTTGTTGAAGGTTACAGCTGCAAAACCTACACACCGCCACCAATGAATAAGGAAGGAGATTACATGCTATTATATCTTACTTTTTATAGTCATAAGAATATATATTTCAAAACTGAAAAAAGTTTTGAAAGGAATATTTCTACAGGTAAACAAAAATGCATTAATCATATAATTATTTCCTGCCTCAGGAATCCCCTTTTTATGAAACTACCCCAGCACTCAGAGAGCCAGCCACATCAACTTGGTGGGACCATATTCCGTAAAGTGTAGTGATGTGTGAGGGGCATCTGAGGAGTAAGAGTTTTGAGTTTGGTGTCTTTACTGTGATTGTTGCATCATGGGCATGAAGGTTCCTTGGATTTGTTGATTTTTTATGTCCAGAGCATAGACTGGAAAGTGTAACTCATGTTTGTCTGGGAAGTTTAGTTTCTGTTGGATGTATGTTTGCCAGGGTGATGTTCAAAACTGAGATGGGAGGGCTGTTCTTTTGTGCCTGTTGGGTGTTGTCATTGTGTGTGTTTTGTCAGTACTGCATTTGCTTAGGGGTTTGTGGTTAGTTATGGAGCAGTATGGGTGGAAGGGGTCTAGTGCTGTTGGAAAAAAATGATTTCTAAGAATTTTTGAGGTGGGATAGTATTTGGAGGATCTTTCTTTCATTGTGGTTGCTAAATAGCCAATTGTTCTGATCTTTGTTTCATTATGCATAGATTGCTTTTGGTTCTAAGAGCCAACGACTTTTCTAATTGCTCTATATTAAGTGGTATTCAGCTTTATATTTGCTTTTGAAGACCCGGCAGCCAATGGAGAGAGGTACAGGGTAACACCAGGACTCTCTTTAGACTGATTTGCTGATGTAATAGGTGTAACAACTATACATTCATCCAGTGACAATTTTTTCTTGATACATGAGGGAAAATTCAGTAAGACAGTCCTGGAAATTATGAACGAGTCAGAATTTGTCACTTAACTGTTATACAATAACTTAACTATTCACTAAAAACATCTATTATGCTTTCCATTAATTATATTATGCAACTGTTAAAGAATAAAAAAGAAGTGTGGTGCTGACTTATCATGGGGCATGTACTTTACAGAAGCACAGTCTTCACCAAAATTTGGTGGTCAGTATTGTTTATAAACCAACTAATGACTGCAAATATAATACACATTCGCCATTATACCCATGTGGACCTGAAGGAAGAAGGGTACTTTCAATACCTGAAACTGGACTTCTCAGTGAATGGAACTATGGAGACTGAAATGAGTCACAATGTAGGGGAGGGGCACCTAAGGTCCTGAGTACATTGAGGAGAAAAAGGTCAGTATTTGTTAAAGCAAACATTTGTAGGTTTAAAGATACAGTAGATCCAGCAGTATTGTACCGAAGAATGAAAGAAGGTGGACATGCCGGAAATTAAATACTTGGGGAGAGTATGCACAAAGAGCAGTGTTGATTGCATACAGAATGACTAGGAAACAGTGTAAGTAATTCAACTCTACATTGTAGGGTTGGCCAAACAAAATGGGTTTGCCAAAGTAGAGCTGTTGGTTGTGGTGGAATTGCTCAAGTCCCATGGAGAGGATTTATCTAGTGAAAGTCTCATGCAACTGAAACAAAAATGAGCTGAGGAAGAGGCTGTAGCTGTTGCAACACCATCCACTCTCACATAGAATTCATAAAGTTATCATAATCCTTTTGAGTACCCAAAGAAAACTATGGTCATTTTTATTGAAGATTCTTCAAACAAAACAAGTTTCACAATTAATATGATCATAACTAAAGACAGTACCTTCTTCCAGGAGTTGTAAAAGGAAGAAAGTAAGAAAATTGCCCAGCAGTCCTCGAAATGAGATTTTAAATGTCTAAGGAAGAACCAAGATGAAGAAACATGCAGTCCTACCACTTGTCACCTAACTATGCCCCTACCTACCTAGCATAAGTATCTCTGGCAGCTGTTATTTCATTTATATTTGTTTTGAATATTTAAAGGCTTAACTTTCAATTACATAAATATTGATACTATTTTGCTAAATATTGGGGGAAATTTTCAAACCTAAGTTAGGCCTAGAAATGTAACACATAAAGTTAGTTTCATTTAAAAACATATTGCCTAACATTACTCTTTCCTGGAATAGATCTCTTATATTAAGCGAGGACCAATGTATGTACTTAATACGCACATTCTCAGTTTGACCCAAAGTGACACATGTATCATGTTTCTTGACCTGCTGTGCTTCCTGTTGGATGGGCTAGATTTCTGAGTACTGCAACAACCCCAAAGAAAGACATTGTGAGGCAGGAAAGTATGATATAAAAGGTGACTAAGAGGGGTGAAAGTGGAGTGCTGCAAACCTTCCCCCTGTACTTCACTTCTAAAAGTGAGGAGTGCTCATCCTCCTTGAAGGCTCAGGCTGGGTGTCTGTATGTGTGGATGTAACTAAAATGACAAGAAATGAGAGATAGGTAACATGTTTAAGGAAAGAAACTAGATGTTCTAACCCTCTATGAAACAAATGTGAGGAGCCTGAGGAATGGCAGAATGCATGTTTAGTGCCCTTACATGAGGCAAGTTGGAAAAAGGGAATACTTGAATTAAAGAGGTAAGAAACTGTTGAGCAGATCTGTTAAGTTGTATGATAGAGAGGTGATTAAGACTGTGGTTCGAAGCACAGAGCATCTGACTGGAGTGGAGCAGTGGCTTCAAGGAGTGATAATTGATCTGTGGTCAGGTAATTACTTAAAAGAATTTGTATGAGAAATACATGGCACATGAGAACCTGGAGAAAAAGTATGTGATTTATTTAACACAGATGCCTTGTAGGTTTTCTTAATATATAGTGTGGGAGGAAAGCTTTTAAATGCAGTGAAATGTTTTTATTGTGAAGGTAAAGCATGTTTGTGAGTAGGAAGGGAGGAAGGTGAATATTTCCAGGTTTAGGTGGGTCAGTGCTAAGGGTGTGTTATGTCACCACGACTGTTTAATCTATTTAGGAACATTGTGGTCAAGGAGGTAAATGCATGGAGGTCTTGATTGGAAGGGCAGGTCTATTATATGATGGGATTGGCAGGTGAGTCACTTGCTGTCTTAAGATGACATGGCTCCGGTGGCACACCTGAGAAACATAAGAAGCCGATGTCTGAGTTTGAGAGAATGTGTAAAAACAGGATACTGAGAGTTAATGTGAACAAAGGTAAGATAATGATGTGTAGCTGGAAGGTGAGAAACGACGGGAGTGGATATGGATATGCCTTAGGGGCAAACTTGAGTCATAGGGTGGGAGAGGGGGTTGAGATCCAGCATCTATTAAACAGTGTTGAAAGAGTGGTCAGTATCTGTTACAAAAAGATGGGTATATTTGAGAGTACTGTAATTTCGACAATGTTGTGTGGACATGAGTCTTGAATGAAAAAGAATGGAAGAGGGTGGCCTTGTTGGACCTTACTGTTACTGGATTCTACTTACTAACGGTTATACTGTGAGTCAGAAGTCAGCTTTGGCAAGGCCATATCTTCATCATTGGACAGAAGGGAGTCTGACTCCAAAGGAGTCCATCATTTCTCTTCTCCAACAAGGAGTGCAGTCTTGAAGCTGCATAGCCCCAGTAGCCCCATAAGAGGGGTCCTAGGGTTGCATTATATTCGATAATAATATACCTCTGGCTCAGTAAACAAACTTTATATCAAACAGGATGTTAAAAACTGCCAGAGATGCCTCTTACACTGTACTGTTTTTCATTATTATGCATGTTCTGGTAACAGCATTACTTGGAGACCCCTTGCAATTAAGTTTTGCAATTAACTTTGGTATTATATATCCTTCTAAACACACTAACCAATTAGGGTTTTCTGTTATTAATATACAACTCCAATACTATTTTCATGGGGCTCTTGGACAGTACAGGTTGTGCTACAATCAGTTGTATGAACTATTCTGAAGTGAATAGTTCCTTGATAAGATTATACTCCTTTTTGTCCACAGACAATGATAAAACCGCACTAAAGGTGACTTTCCACTTGCGGTGTAACCTCATGCAGTTGGAGTTTGGTAACACCTGTCTTCTGATTATTATGCAGTATATATTATGGATACTGTAGGATTTTCTTTAATATCTAGAAAGGCAATGAACAAGTTTATGTTATAACAATGCAAAGGTTTTAATGACAAATGCTTTCACATTTTGCTCACTGGCAAATGAATACAAAACTTGTAACTACATAAGTAGAGATGAAGAAGGTTTCATTGAGTGAAGTATACTTGTTACTCTTACTAAAGTATGAAATGCATTTGAGCTAATGACAGATTTTACTACATTATTCTTGCATACATCAGCACAGTTTTGTAAAATCGATTGCCAATTTGTTTCAGCAAGTAAATGTTCAGTAATAACTTTTAGTCAAATTTCACAGTTCAGGTTGCAAACTAGCTGGCACTGGTTGCCAATGGATGCATTATATGAAGTAAAGACTTTGCTCTTTCTTTCATCATGATGTCTCATTTTTTTTTTGGCTAAATCAACACTGTAGCACTCCTTACTGGTCTGCCACAAAATCTCAAACTCCTCACTATCCTAAAAGATTACCAATTTTCCATATTGTTTTCATTTCCTCTACTTCATCCTCCTTATGTACACTTTCCTTGTGCATATTTGTTTCAGGTAACCTTCATGCTTTTAATATATTTACATTTCATGGTGCAAGCAAGTGGCAACTGGTTCAACGATCTGACAGACAAACCAACATCAATAATTTCCTAGCTTTTTATGTTCCTTTTCTTTCTTTTCCATTTTGAGAATCACTGTTGGGTATTTGACACTTGTGTTTAGATGCTTTACTGCCAAAATAAAATGGTTTCAGCATGCATCAACCAGCTCTGTATGCAGGATGAGGTGATATTACAGCTGGAAATTTGGATCAATTCCTCATTATTCCAGATGACTTATGTACCTATAAGAATACTGGTAACACTCTGCAAGTGCATCTCTGCTTAAATACAAATATTTGCTATATGGTATTATAATTAACCTCCCTTTAATTAAAGTCCATGACATCAAAATATCTGGAGAATATTCATGCAAAGCAGCATCACACCAATTAGCAAAATATCCTCATAACTAATAATTAACAAATATTCAAAATCCAGCATCAACACTTTCTGCTATATCCAATTCTGGGCAGTTTCACTGCTAAGTAGCAGACAGATGGTTGAGCAGAAAGGCAATACAAAAATGTATGCATTTGTATACATGTATGAATAAAGTTATTTTTTATAATGTGTGTAGCTGGAAAGGCGTGTGTTTAGTATACCATATAAAGGGTGCAGATATGTCTATGTATATACGTATATACTGTAATTTTATACATGAATATATTGTGTGAATCTGTTGTACTTAACATTTCATGAAAAACTTGAAGCATAAAATGGTAATTTTTCACAGAAAAAAAAGCTACACAATAAATGCTTTAAATGTGCATGTAACACCGTTAGCTTATTATAACTTTAATAAAAAAAATTTCCTATAATGTCCATTACCTAATTCATCACATGAAACCATAGGAATTTTTACTGATATGTGCTCTGATGAATTTCTGCAGACGTTAAATACAAACAAAACATTATGTAGTACTTAAGTAACAAAAATCTTAAAAGGCAAGTCATCACAGGGAACCATAAAAACTTATAAATAATAAATCCTAAGAATAAACTAAATGAGCATACTGCAAAGTAAAGGTCCTTAGGTATTCATTCTGACATCATCATCCCACTGAGGAGACTTTTCTGATATTGATCCCTGTGTACCTTTTCTTAGAGAATCTATCGTGTTTTCTTTCCCAATTTCCATCCTAGCATTAATTCAAAATGCAAGCACCATCTAGGATATACAAAACTGCTTAAATGCAAATAGCTAACTGAATAATATTAACACAAGTGGAAATACTTAAAGTGTACTCAATGTAAGCAACACAAATAGACTAGGGACATCTGAACCTCACAGACAGCACCAACACAAGTAAGTCTTTGATCATTTAAAATGCAGTCTTTATTCCAAGAAAAACAAACTAATACTGTTAAAATAATAATGAATATCTTTGGTTTCCAGAGTCTAATAATGTCCTACAAACAAGCCCATGTTACCAAGTACTGTTTTCATACACCATAAAAACCTTTTAGGTATTTACTTCAAATGCCAAGCATATCAAGTCACAGGTATGAAATATAATGGGCTAATTACAGAGTACACAGACTTATCCAAGTCCTAGTAAGTTATCACAGCATCACTTGCTATACTCATGGCAAGATAAGTGGTTCACTTACACAAGGAGTTTAAGCTCAACATTTTAGGTAATACCAACCAATGTATCGTCATTGTGTGGTCACTGGTATACCAACATTTAAGATTCAAGTGCTTCAAGCATTACTTGAAATAACATAAAACACATACTTTTCTTTCAAAACTGTTCATATGTGCTTTAAATATCATAAATGGTAAAAACATGGCAATTACGTTACTTAGGCTTTGGGGCCACCATCGGTTTTAGCTCTTGGCTTTTTCTGGACGGTACTTTTGTAACTGGTTTTGGTTCCTGGGTTTCTGATTCTTTTTTCTCAAACTTTTGTTGTAAAGATGCTACATGTGAATTACTTATCCGCCCACTTCTATTAACATTTGAAGTTCCTAAACTAGAGCCTGGTTTGCTTCCCTGTGCAGTTGTAGGCTTATTAAATGATGGAGATGACTTCACAGCTGGCTTTTTTGGTCCTTTTTCAATTAGTTTTTCATTGGGCTTGATACCAGTTTTGTTCCCCAACATGTCTGAAGTTTTGTTTGCTGGCTTTTCATTCGCTTTGTTTCCTGTTTTCTGATCACCTTTAATTCCTGTTCCAGTTGCTTTTTTGGCTCCTGGCTGTGGTGTAGTGCTTCGGCTCTTCTCTCCACGGCTATTGCCAGCATTATTAGAATTCCTTGTGGGTGTTGTACCACGTAATGGTGTGGTGCCTCGAGTTGGAGACAGTAATCGTCCAGGCTTAGAAACTGGTGATACTTTTGATACTGGAGATGAACCTCTACCACGTGCTGCACTGTGTCCACCAACTGGTGATGTTACAAGTGATTTCTTATCAGAGGAGTCTTTTGAAGATGTTGACTGGATATTGGCCTCAACCTTTTGAGTTTTTTCAGAGGTAATAATCTGTGAATTGACTTTGTTTGGTGGGAAAACTTTATCTGGAGGAAACACTGGTCTTTTAGACCGTGGTCCAGAAGAGATGCTGGTAGTAGTTGTTGTTGATGGGACTCCTTTAAGTACACTTGCTGTCCCAGCACTAGTTGTAGAGGATGGTGCTGAAACAGAAACATTATCTGTAGTAATGACTCCAGAAGTAGGGATACTTAAAGTAGGTCTTGAAACATTCACACATGATTGTGCTGGTACTCCCACTTCTGTGAAGCTTGATTTTAAGGTTCCAACTTTATTGTTACTGCTACTAATATCAGTGTTTTTGACTGCCTTGTTGCTGCCTGCTGCTACTGTTGCTGCTGCTGCTTTAACTAATGCCAATGAGGAAGCCAATGTCATTGGTGCTGTTGTAGTGGTGCTAGTGGAGGTACTTGGTATGGTGGTGATAACAGTAAGTGTTGAAGCTGTTGTTCCACATGGGTTCCTCTTTGATTCAGGTAGGCCTGAGGATGATTTACTTATTGCAGGAATTGTTGGGTTTACGGAGGGCGTGGTTCGTGTATTAGTTGTAGTTCCGGAATTATTTGCATTTATGTATGAAAACACTCCTCTTGGCACAAGTTTAGATGGCTCATTATTAGCATTATTATCTATTCTATTATGTGAAGGCAATATATCAGAAACTGTTGCACCACCTGTAGGTGATGTCAATGCAGAAGTGCTAGATTTTTTTGCAATATCAGGTACTGCTTTAGATCTCCAAGGATATGATGTGCTCTTACTCATACCACTGTTATGTATCTTATTAAAGTCTGTACTACTAAGACTGGCCTGTGTGGGTGATGCAACCTTGGTGCTTACTATGGGAGTGGCTTTGTTTTGACTAGGAAGAGACCCAGAATCAATCTTAGGTACTTGGTCTGCATTCTTATTTCTCTTATTTTTTTTCTTAGTCAAAGTACTTACAAATTCAGCATCTCTAGCTGATAATTCTGTAACTATTTCTGAGAGCAGTCCACCATCCTCAGAGCTCCCACAACTCGTTCTGTTACTATCATCTATACTAAGTGAGGGAGGACTAAGTGACGAAGTGTTGCTAGCTGGAGGAGATTCTACTTTTCCTATACTGCCTGCTACTTCATCAGGAGATGATTCTACAAGATTTGTATAGACTGGCTCTGATACCATATCATCCTCTGGTAAATTTTTGTCCTTATATATTTTCTTTTTAGGTTTGTTATACAAGAAGGAGAATATTGATTTCTTTTCTCTATGCCCATCTACTGTATCTGGAGGAGCATATGTCACCTCTTGTAGAGGAATTTCTTTATCTGGAGTTCTGTCATCAATAGTTGCATATATATTTTCTGATGGTGAAGTATCTTCATCTACATCAGCTATGGGTGCATTACCCTCTTGGATATTCAAGCAGTCATCATAGAAACACTCAGATTCTGGAGTTCCTGGAATCATTGGAAGAGGAGGTCTAGGGGGTGGTTCCGAGGGTCTTGTTGGAGGTAAACTCTTAGGTCTGGGTGCACGCATAGAACCAAACTTTGGGATAACTGGACGAATTGTAACTGGAGTCTCCCGCATGCTGCCTATTCTCTGAAGCTCTGAGGTGGTATCATTCTTTTCTAATGCTGATGGTGTCCAAGTGACTCTAATGTTTGAACGGGAGTCACCTGTGGTGGGAGTCTTGATTTTGTCTTCTGGGACGGAGGGAGCCCATGATACCTTATTTGGTTTACTACTTTCTTCCTGAGCTGCTTTAACCTGGCTAGGCTTTATATTGCTAGGCATTGGAGGGTCTGGAGCTGATCTAACAGGAACTAAATTTGCCGGAAGCTCTGTGGCATGAAGCTGCATTGGTGCAGAGATTTCCAACTGCACAAGACTCTCACGTTTGATCTTAGCTGCTTTTCTAGGCAGAGTATTGGAGCGTCGTGCTTCACCATCTGCCTCATTATTTTCCACTCCTTGTCTGTCTTTCTTGGTTAGGAAAGAAGTAATTCTGGCTACTGTTGATTGCTTATCTCCATCTTGCCGTTTTAGGTCACTATTTTCATCCTGGTGTTCTCCTTGCTTACACACCTGTGCTACAAGTGTGGATGCATCAGGCACAGATAGTGGTCTAGTCACTAAGCTGGGAGCCCTACGGGAAGGTGTAATAACAGCAACAGGCGGCATGTTTGTGGAAACTGACAGTGAGGGCCCTGCTGCTGTTGCTACTGGTGGTGGCAGTGGTGGTGCTACTCTACTTGGTAGTGCATTTTTGGTCACATGATTAGCAATTGCTGGATTGGTAGAACCCTGCAAACTTGGGCCGCTGATCCTCATTTTAACCCCAGATCCCCCATTTGTGATGCTGGAAGCTCCTTTCTGACCTGTTTGGTTGGTGGCCTTAACTGACCACCCATATGCAACAGGGCCATTGGAGAGTCCATTGGCAGAACTTGTGACGACTGTATTTGTACCTTTCTGACCTGTCTGGTTAGTGGCCTTAATTCGCCACCCATATGCAACAGGGCCGTTAGAGAGTCCATTGGCAGAACTTGTGACAATTGTGTTTGTAGGGGTAGAGGGCAAACTAACTGATGGTGTAACTACTGGAGTCACAGGTAGTGGAGGAACAGGTGGTGCTGATCCCCCACTGATCTTGGAATTTGGAGGAGACTTCTCTTTTAGAGGAGAGAGTGTGAATCCTTCATGTTTTCCAAAGAAACTACCAGTAAATGAGTTTGGTTTCTGTGATAAGACTCCAGTCATTACAGAATTTACATGCCCATTAAGCAATGGGCTATTACTCTTGGAACCTTGTGATGATGGTGGCGTAGGGGAGCGTGGACTAGTTACTGCTCCTGAGCTGCTGCTGTCTACTTGTTGCCCCATTCCGGCAACTTCCACACAAAGTGAGCCTGGGGGATGACTCATTCGCTTGCCTTGGTCCACATGTGGTAACCTGTAACATAGAATTATTGTCACACCAAATAACCACCTATATGAAGTAGCACAAGTAAATAACTATGCAAGCATATACAAGTATTTGTGTAGCAATAAAACTGTATAGCAAATTTATCTGATCAAGCATGGACTTCTAGGAAATCATAGTTCATATTTGTATGCTAATGATAAATCATAGTTCATATTTGTATGCTAATGATAAAGAAGTTGATGTATCTTACAGGAATAATAATCAATTGATATGGACTAATTCATATCAAAGCCAGGATTTATAATTCTCAAATGTATTTTCATACGACAAAGTTTAAATATATATATATATATCCTATTTTGATATTACAGAGATGAATACACTATGAAGGCCTTGTGACTGTGCTGAGTTTTAGAAATTAAAATAAAAGGTTCCTTTTGAAAATCATAAAGTGATGTTAGGCATGTGTAACACATATTACTTTATGTGATATCAGGTCAAGGGGGTAACAAGCCTGGGACTTACACTATTTTCATCCTTCCTCCTCTACTATCCCTGTCAAGTTACTATTAGAACTATGGAAAAGTAGAATGCAGACCAAGAGGCAAACAAGGTTTGCTTACTTTGTCTTGTTTAATAATAGTGCTTATGATACAGCACTGGTGGCAGATCTGAGTAAGACACTGTAGAAGTTGGTGAATGAGTTGAGAGTGAATGTGAATAAAAATAAGAGTTATTAGGTCAGTTGGATTGAGGGACAAGTTAGGTGGGGTATGAGTTTGAATGGAAAAACAATGGAGAAAGTGAAGTGTTTTAGATAACTGGGATTGGACATATCAGCAAATGGAACCATGGAAGAGAAAATGAGTCATAGGGTGAGGGAGGGGGCAAAGGTTCTGGGGGTACTAAAGAATGTGTGGAAAGAGATTTATCTGGGGGGGTCAAAAATGGCTATGTTTGAAGGAACAACAACAGTATATGTATGCGAGGCGTGGGCTATAGATATGGCTGTGCTGATGAGGGAGGATGTGTTGGAAATGAAATGTCTGAGGACAATATGTGGTGTGAGGTGGTTTGATCGAGTAAGTAATGAAAGGGTAAGAGAGATGGGTGGTGATAAAAAGTGTGATATGGTAATATTCATATGTATTTAATGGAAAATATGTATACTATCAATAAAGAAGCTATACAGATTTGATTTATTGCCAGTGTTTGCTAACTAACATACTATAACAAGGGTTTATTTATTGTATTAACTTAATAATGATGCTTCTGGTCATTACTACATTACTACCTACATTTGTTATATGAAAGTGAAAAAGTATGCACTCTGTATCATAATGCTAATGTTTTCATCTGGTATTTTATTGTATGAGCCTTATAAACTACCAGTAAATCAAGCAAACAAATACAACCAAATGAAGTGCACATATGGTCCAAGGTCATGGGAGACAGGCCCTTCAAGGGCAGTGGTGAGTCATCAGGGCCTGGGCCCAGGTCTCCCAAGGCCAAGTTTAAATAAATGTTCTCCATTGTTACGAACAGAACTTTTCACTAAATCAGAATTCTTCTGTGGTGGCTTGCAACTTGGTATATTATACATATAAGAATTATATACATACTTAGAAGTTGCAGGTCTGCCCTTGGTCTTCCACCAAAGCTTGAGGTCTCCACTTGCATAATATGTCAGACACAACACCGTCAATGCTGCAGGCACAATCCCCAGGAAAATCACAAACATTACCACAACGAATGTGTTTGTTGCTGAAATGGAAGAAGCAAACATTGGAAAGGTTGGCTTTATTAACCCAAGGATGTAATACAGAGGTAGAAGCTAAGGCACTCTTTGTCCTCCATATGAGTTCCTTTAGACATTCTTGTTACAGCTTTACCTCAAGGTCAGCGTCATATTCTTGTCTATACTAATCTTCAAATTTTCAAATACTGCTGTTTTCTAGTTTCTAAATATTCTGTTTACCAATTTTACCTTTCATGTTTGCCTACCTCTATTTTCTCCCATATGTACATCTGCAGATGAAAGGATACATCCAAGCTATACATATTTTATGAACAATTCTAGTTTCACATTCTTGTTTCTTTAGACAAACAATGTTTCATTTTTGTGAAAGTCAAACCAATATGCAAACATCATCAATACAAATTTTCAGCATGGCTGGGTTTCCCATGCCCTCCAATTATACCCTCTACCCCTACATCACCTACTTTTGCATCCAAATCACCCATCACTATTACTCAATCCCCTGCATCAAAACTGCTGACAGACATGCTCAGCTTCCCTCAAAACATTCACCTCTCTTCCTAACTCCTCTCATTTCCAGGTGTATAAACACTAAAAATTACCTACCTCCCAGAATCCACTTGCATTTCTACACACATCAGTTTAGGGCTCATTTCCTTATACTCTTTCACACATTCCCATAACCCTTCTTTCAGCAGAAGTGCTACCTCTTCCTTAACTGTCACTCTTCCACTAACCCCCCTGACTTTACCCTAAAGACATTCCCAAACCATTCTTCTTTCCCCTTGAGCTTATTTTCACTCAGAGCATGAACAGACAGGGGGTACCTAGTGACAGCACTAGGATCCCGATTCCTCTTTCAAGGAATAAAGTATTAAAACTGAACTGAGCATGAACATTCAGGTTCCTTTTCTCAAATATACTATCTTCCTCTTCTCAAACTGGTTACATCCATACACATTCTGATGCCCCAATTTCAGCCTTCAAGGAGGATAAGCACTCCTCTTCTGTTTAAATGTTCAGAAAATGAAATACAAGGTTTCAATAGCAACCTATTTCCTCCAGGTCCTCCCCATTCAGATTCACTCTCACACCACCCTGACTCATCTCCCCACTGCATCTCATCACCTTACTTCTGTTCACATTCACTTTCAACCTTTTTCTTTCACACACTATCCTAAACTCTGTCACTAGCTTCTGTAGTTTCTCTCTTGAGTTCGCCACCAAAACTGTGTCACCTGCAAACAGCAAACATTTACCTACCATCACCTCCAAGCTCTTAGCATGCCAAAGACCTACCCCTCACTCAAGACCTTTCTTTGCATTCACCTTTCTCACCACCCCAACCATAAAGGAATTAAACCATCACACTTACATCAACTTTCACCAAGAACTACTAACCCTTCTCCCTCCCTTCTTGCATGCATACTTTACTGTCCTTGTAAAAATTCCTCTGCATTTAATAACTTTCAATTTACCCTAAGTAATTGGAGTACCTTCCAAAAGGCTCTCTGTTAACCCTATATGCTTTTCCCAGATCCATAAATGCCACAAACAATTCACTCTCTCCAAGTATTTTCTCACAGTCTTCAAAGAAAACACTGAATCCACACATCCTTATCTTCCTCTCCTGAAGCTTTACTGTTCCTCCCAAAACAGATGTTCTGGGTAAGCCATCATCCCTTATCACTCTCCCATACATCTTACCAGGTATACTCAATATGCATGTACATTTGCAATTTAAGAGTTCATTTTTGTTACCCTTGCCTTTATGCATGGGCATTATATATGCATTCTGCCAATCCTCAGGCACCTCAACTTGGGCCATATAAATATTGAACAGCCTCACTTACCATAACAATGATATCATCCTCTTCCTTGAGTCATAACAGGATTCCCATCCACTCTTGCAGCTTTGCCACACATAATCTTATGCATTGATCTCATTACCCTCTCTCTTTTCACCAAAAGATTCAGCTAACTCTCTAACTCAGCAAGCTAACTCAACCTGAACACACCACTTCTGCTATTCTATCTTTTCACATATCAAACAGTCCTTCAAACTAATCATTCCTTTTCTTTTTCACCTCTTCTTTCCCTGTTACCACTTCTCCATCTGCTTCCATCACTGTCACTTCCACTTGTTCCCACATTATACACCTTCTAAAACATCTTTTTCCTGAAATTTATCTATATTTTCACACCCCATCTCAAAACTAGCCTCTTTTTCATCTAATGTATATTGCTCTTGACCTCCTGCCACTTCCTTTGTACACCCTCCAATCACTCGCACTCCTTCCCTGCAAGTATCATTTATAAATCTCTTTTTCTTTTGACAATAATTCAAATACCTTATACAAAGGATCATTTTCCTTTCTTAATATACCTGCCTCCCACCTTCCACATGCCACACACTTCACCAAATTAAGCACTGCTTCCTTAATTATCTTCCAATCCTCTTACACACCCCATTTTTCATTTACTCACACCCTATGCCACTCTTCAATCAATTTCTTAGTATCTCTGCACAAAGGATGCTTTTTCAAACTTACTCACTTTCACCACTTCTTTCACACATATAATTTCTTTTTCTCCCCAAAACACTATAAACTGTGACAATGAATAATCCTTCATCTTTCTCATTATGCTTTTTATGTATAAGCAGAGAGAGAGAGAGAAAAAAAAACTTAATTGTAAGAGGAAAAAGGTGATGTATTACATATAAACTGGAGAGAAAAAATGCTACTGACCATGTGGGTTTGATGCAGGTCCACTGTCTTCTGACCCTCCCAGACCAGGATAAAGGCAGTCAGGTGGTGCAAACCCTATATCACAATGACAGTGACCATTGTTGTTACACACACCATTGCCATGACAATTGCAGCTGGCTAATTTCAAGTCAGCTACAGGCATACAGCGTTGGTTAACACACATCTGTTACAAATGAGAGAGAGCATAATTTTCATAATAAATAATAAAGCTGATTGTTATTTATATATACATTTTACATCCTTTGAATGATGTTAAACAATTAAAAATACTGTCAAAAACATCTAAAACAGTTTAGCATACATGACAATTCATGAACTTGAAAAAGTTTATGATAAAACTGATATGAACAGGTAGAAGAATGTGTATAAAATCCCAAGAGTTGAGGAAGCTGCTGGAGGCAAACCAGGTTGTCTACAGAGAGAACAGAACATCACAAGATGTAATAAAAGAAAAATCTATATAGATTGGGGGATGTGGTTTGGTGCTATACATTGTATATGAACCCTGAGACGTTTAATGTCTTTATGGATGAAGCTGTGAGGGAGGCCTTTGAAGGATATGGAAAGTGATAGGCGATAAGCAAGACTGGAAAAGGGAGGGAGTGGAAAGTGAGAATGCTATTCAAGCAAATGATATTACATTATTAAGTATGATAAAGGCAGCAAATAGTGTAGGAATCCGGAAGGTGTATGGGAAGAGAAATGAAAATACATGCTAACACCAACAAGTTGGTGCTTGGGGAACACAAGTATAAGCCTCTGGCCAAGCTGGATGGTATGGGTCATTAGCAGGATAAGACATGAGAGCAACCAAAACCTTAGCTCACTTCTCATAATTACAAAAGAGGAGAAATTGGATTACATAAAATCAATAAAACTAAAAGAATACCTAGAAAGAGGGTGCATAACTGCAGCTATGGTAAGGAACATAAAAGTACTAGCAAGGCAGAGGAAATGAGGAACAACTCTTTTCTAAAAACCTAATGCTCCTTTCACAGTAATGTCTCCACAAGCAAGTGCAGGCAGATCTACCGCAAAACTAATTAATTAAAGTCTATATAACTGCAAGCCTACCTTGCCTGGGCCACACTTGGCTCCATCTGGTGCTAGGCCAGGATCAACCATATCCAGTCCCATATCCACAAGGGCTACACGACATGGGATGACACCTTTCTTACTCTTGAGAAAACTATGAGACATTTTGCTCACACTTTCCATTCCAAATTCCAGCCGCTCATTCAGGTGCATACAGTGCAGCATCCCACACTTTATATTCCTGTTTCATACAGCAGAGAAAGGACATCATCATCAGAGGTAATAACTATACACCAAATTTAAATGGATTTTCTGAAAAAGCAGCTTGAAAGTATAACTCATTTTCATCATATCTATCTCCTGTATGGTACAAACAAAAAACTTACTCATTGCTGCACTTGTAATAGGTCTCATTGACCCAGTTGTATCCACAATTTCCATTATGACTACCCTGTGTATTCATCATATAACAACGATCATCAGAACTCTGGCCAGTGGGTCCCCAAAGAAGTTTACACTGCTCTCCATGTGTGCGACACATCCCAGAATGACAGAAGGCCTGTGGCAAATTTGAAATATCAGCAAGTTACCAAACATATATACATATGAAATAAAGAAGTTATATGTTAGGTAAACTGTGTATAACAGACACAGATGTAGAACTGTAAAATGCATAATACATAAAAGGAAAGCTAGTGCGATATGGAAGAGTGAGCATACAAAATGAGAAAAATGACTAAAAGAGTATACTAAATGAGGTCAGTAAGAGCAGAAGGCTGAAGGTAAAGTACTATGCCAAGAGGTAAAGAATAATGTTTGTAAAGTGGGTGGTATTAGGGAAGATGATGCAGTGTTGCAGTATTCGGATAGACTGCACGAACTAGGTTACCAAGCTGTGAAGCAACATGGCATATTAGATGGGGAGAGAGAAATTCTATATTAAGATGCTGAATTAACTTCATTTGAAATATTCTTTAAAATTCAATGTAATCAACAGGTCTAAATAAAATCCATATGCAAGACCAACAATGAGAATGTGCTTTGGTAAACAAAAGCAAGACTGGAAAATAATTGTGACCTATGTTTCTGCATGTTACACAAGATAAACAACCAAAAACTATCTATACAAACCTCTCCATTTAGGCATTCATGACCATTAGCTTTGAAAACATCATCTGGGCAGTACTCAGAGTCACCAGTGCAGAACTCAGGGAGATCACACTCATGGACGGATGAACGACATTCCACACCAGCTAATCTTGGTCGACAAGTCTAAATAACAATAATCTAACATTAGTGAAATAATTAAGTAATTAGAATATTATTGCCAATTTTGATTTTTATTTTGGTTACCAAGATTCTCTGAAGTCAAATAAAAATAAAACAATACATATTCTGAAGGTTAAAATTCAATTCATGCAAAATGTTAAGGTTTATATTCAGTTCCAAGACAGCACTAGACAAAACAGTTGCATTTAGGCCTGAAGAATATCAACATATTCAAGGAAGTAGAGCAATAACATATATAAGCTTAACCAATAATATAATATAACCTAATTACACTATAAAATAACTTTCAGTTGCTAAATACAACACACATTCACCTAAAATTCATACCAACATGCAATTTAAGTGGAGGCACCATACACTGATACAACCTAATGCAAGATGAATTTGGTTTTTCTTTGTCAGCAGTAAATGAAGAAAAAGTCAAGCTTGCCAACAAAATATCAATCCTAAAGTTGTCCAAAACATCCATCCCTAAAGGGTTGCCTGAATCATTCTCAAGGGATATTTCAAACTATCCATGGCATTAGCACTGATACACAGGTAATCCAACCCAACAAAACACTTCTAAGTAACAACAATATGAATGTGTCCTTCATTCTTCACTTTTCAATTACTCTACATGACTTAAGGATGGCAGAGAAATCACTTACACTTCTCTACCTTTGTCAATTCTGAACTAACCTCTAAATCACAGCAGTGTCCTGTGGCACATGTGGCATTAGGATACAGCATGCAAGTTGATGCATTGCAACAGGTATTGGTGCAGTAGTCTGGTAGTCCACAGTCACACTGTTCCCCAGGCTCTACAAAACCATTACCACAGACCGGGGAATCAAACAGGCTTTTAGGTTTATTCCTCAAGCAATAATCCATTGAACGCTCAAAAGACAAAGCCAAATATTCATAACTGCAGCTGCTCCAATGAGTTGGACTCTTTGAACTGAAAATATAATTATGGCATTAATCTTATCACTTAACTGTAAAACAAACTACCATACTACAACATTAAACACAATGGCACAAAACTGGTAAGGTAATTCTATTCAAAACAGTGCTGTATGACAATAAAAACAACTTCCTCATAATAGTACCAAATGCATACTTTTGTATTTCTGTATTTAACTAGGCTGTTTGGAAAATAATGATATGTCAGTAAGAAAATTGATCAGGGTTAGAGATACAAAATGAAAGTGTGAGATGTGCTTATATCAATATATAAGTTCAAGTTTCATCTTAACAAACAAGAAATGGGTTGAAGATGTGTAAGAAAGAGCTGAGGCTGAGAGCAACTGATCCACTCCACTCCTTACAATGGTTTTGGAAGCCTTTCTACCCTTAGAGCCCAGTCTCAGACCTAACTGAGATGACTGGAATACTTTGCAAGCACTTGCCTAAGACGACTGAACAGTCTACACCATTTCTAGTGGCTGTAAGCAACACACTAATAAAGTCTTGCTCCTGGATGTTTTCAGTGTTTCCTGTTACTGTATGTTGTGCACTTTCAGTTTCACTAGTAATATCTTATGGAATTTTATGTCCATGGTGCCAACAAGAAGGTTGGCTAAAATGGATTATTGCAATAAGCAAGTTAAAGTTTTTAATCATAATCACTAACATTTCCACTATATCAGTTTTGGAATTCAAAATTTCAGATGTTATATATGCATCTTTTACATATGTGCAACTCCTCCATACATGTTTTAAAAAAGACATCATAAACATTATTCCCATTTCAACCCTGTTAAATACCATAATGGTAAAATCAATAACTTTGGTAAAATAATCAGATCTACCATCAAAAGCACAAAAAAGAACTAAGTGACTCCAATGCCATTTCACATGACCATTAACGGAAACTCTCATTATCAAGGATCTAAAAGCACCTTTTAATAAGTTAATAATGCCTATGTTTGAGATAAACCTACCCTGAAGAAGGTGCCATGATGCACCTTTTGTCAGGACATTCACATTCTTCCTCATTATCATGTTCCATGCCGAAGTTGTGTCCCATCTCATGAGCTACTGTGGTGGCCACAAGACCAACTGTATCACTATGGTCCATGTTCACTCCTCCAGAATACTGATAAGTACATATTGGACCTTTTAAAGCCTTACCAACTACACCAGCGTCAAACTGTTTCCCTCTGAAAGAAATGTATGTTATTAGTAAAACTTTCTATACTTGCATTAAAAATTTTGAAGATGAACCTATATCTTAAAATCTGTCGTAACATATTTCTTTCTGATCTACTTCTTTTCATAAATAGTTTCAGTTATCAAAAATCTGTAGTTTCATTAATTAGAAAAAGACATTATATGACAGACATTATAGTGTGTAATGTTTGACTGATTTTGTGTGTTAGATTTCTGGGATTATGACAGCATAACTTATGCATCTTCCACATACATAATTCAGAAAATCTAAGTCTGCTGCAAATTATTCAACAATCTATAATAGTTCTAAAAAATGCTTTGGACAAAAAGGATACGCACATATTAAATACACAAAATCATCTCAATTTCAACTTCAGTATATCAAATGGCCCTTCCTTGCATTTTAAGCAGTTTGTGGAGCATGCAGTTTTCCTTAACATTTCCACTTACAATCATATCCAATAAATTGCAATGATAGGCACTTCAAACCAAATAATGATTCCTAATGAGATTCATCTAAGGCTACAAAGTGTGTGCAAAGAATATGAAGGTTCCAAGGCTATCTCTCAACACTCATTTTGGATATCATGGGATATTCTCCTCAATACAATAGCTAAAGAGTGGATGGGAGTGAATGAGGCCATTTCTTCATCTGCTCCTGGCATTACCTCACTATCATGGGAAATGGGATATGCAGAGAAAACAAAAAATACTCTGTATGTATCATAAACATTACATAACTACATTGTAGTGTATAATTTACTCTAATGTTATTGAGCACCAAGGGTAATTGCATGCCAACAGTTAACTGTCTATCACAAACTAAACAAGAGTCTATTCTGCTGATGATCCTATCAACTGATAACACTACGTACCCTATCGTAAAACTGCTAAACTTAGGTTTACCCAGTTGTACCCAGGGAAGAAAGAAATGGAAATTTCTGTTTAGTGTCTTTCTTTCCACTTAAAAATTATGAAAATACTATGCATACGACATTTCTGAGAAAAGGTAATTTGGACATACAGCATATATATAATGGCATTCTTACGTGAGCAACTGAGCATTGTCGTTTGGATGATCACTTATAAGTCTCACTTTTCTATAATTCAAGAAGTTTGTTAGTGTTTTGTCCCCATCTGTTGATATTTCCACTTGATCATCATCCTTCCACACTTCCACACCAACAAGAGCAATAAAAATGTTGAGTGGTCGGTATAGCTGCAACAAAATATAAAGCATAATACTTAACTCGAGTCTTCTTTTAGGAGATATTTAACATTTGTAAATAAATAATTCAGTGAATAAATGACAAAAATTAAACTGAAACACTAACAATTAGTCTAGCAATGGCTGCAATTACCACTTTATGAATATCTTGCTTTAAAGGACTACATCCTTTATACATAAACCTGTAGTACCACAAAAGTGGTGTCTTTAGCTAACTCATGAAAATATTGAAATCTGGAGCACATCAGTTATGGAGACCCTTTTGCCATGGCCACACTCTTGAGGAAGTTGCCAAAGGGAATGGGCTTCAGAGATATAGATAGATAGATACACAGCTAGATAGATAAATAGATCAAGTAAACACTAATAAAAGATATAACACTAATGATTCTTTCTTAAATGTATCCTAGCTGATTAGCTTTCTTTATGCTATAAAATAATAGGAGTCTTCAGTTAAATATAATAGCCCAAATTATGCAAAATAAACAAAGATTTGTTAGAAATCTAGAGAGCAGTTAATAGAGAAATATAATATGAAAGACTTCCGATAATAACATACTGCATTCACTATGTTGGCAATGTCTTTGCAACGATGATAGAGTTTTGCTACTTCATGGCCATGATTTTTATATTCTGTTTTGTCAGTAACAAGTACTAACTCCACATATCTTGATAATGCATTTGCATTGAATGGACCACGAATATTGCTGCTACTGCTGCTGCTGCTGCTACTTCGCTTATACTGTAAAAGGGAACAAGTGAAAAATGTATATCAGAAATGGTAAGAGTACAACAGAAGAGTTATTGTATATCTCACATATTCTATATACACATTTGCAAAAGTTTTGATGAAACACATTAATCAAATGAAAGAAGATTCTTTAAATCATAACAAAGTTCATCATAAACCGTACTTCTATCAAAGTAAAATCTATGAACCTGGAAATAAAATACTTACTCTAAGTAATCTGGTGAATGTCTCATCATGAAATAGGTCCCGAACTGGGTGAGGTTTCCCTGAGTAACCTGTGGACACAAAATGGAAAAAGTGATGACTCTGTCACTGGTGTCAGTTCTGAACATATGGAGAGGATAAGCTGAGGTAAGGCTGACAAGGAAGGAATACATGTCAGAGGAGGATTGAACATGGAGGAGGGGAAAAATAAAAAAGGGCAGAAGGATAGTTAAAGATGCTTTCAATGATCTGTGCCTGAACATGCAAGAGGGTGTGAGGCATGCAGGGGAAAGAGTGACTTGGAGCAATGTAGTGTAAAGGGGGTGACATGCTGTCAGTGGGCTGAACCAGGGTATATGAAGCATTCAGGGGAAACCCTGGAAAGGTCTGTGGGACATGACTGTGGATAGGGGAGCTTTATTATCAGTGCATTATACATGACAGCTAGAGAACGGCTGTTCTTCATCTGTTCCTATAACTACCTCGCAATCTGCACTGAATTAATGGTTGACTCAGACTATCTTGGAGGTAAAAGGTCTTAAACAATGAATTAATGGTTGACTCAAGACTATCTTGGAGGTAAAAGGTCTTAAACAATTAAACAAAGTAGTGAGCTTTTACCTTACACTTTATATGACAGAAAATACTGCAAACAATACTAACCCTACCAAAAGGCTTAAAGGCTGGAGCCCAGACTAGACACACTAATCAAATGACCAATACCAATTTCTTATAAAAGAAAATGCAAACTGCACTGCAAATGTTGATATTCCTAATAAGAACTTCAAGACATAACAAAATATCATATTACATCCTTATTTTGAAAATGAAATATTCATAAAAAAATTACTTACCGCATGAAAAATTCTGCGGGATAACATTAGAATGTTTGAAGATATAGTGTGGACTGTCTACAGCCACAGGAGTCTCTGGTACCCGCTCCACATAATGCATTTCTTGGCCATCAAACACAACACCACTAGTGAGAGACAATAAATTAGACTCAAAGCTGTCTGAGCCTCATGAGTAACACAGTAATAAATAACTAATGAAAGGTCTTTCGAAGCTAACCTAGGTAGATATATAAAGATATTTCAAAATCACTAATATGAGGCTATATATCTATTTTCAATTTTCATAAGGCTTCACCTTGTTCTAATTAATATAAATAAATTATATGCACATATTAAAAGTAAATCCTAAAGAGCATGAGCCTGTGTTGTTAGTTTCTTAGTGCTTTTAAAAATGAAACATTCCAAAAGAAGGATCAAAGCCTACCTGATGCCATGACAAGTGGACAAAGCTGCCCAAGACCCAGCTTCACCTCGAATAACTCCCTGATAATGACACAGGCCAGCCATCTGCAAAGCATTTTAATATTCCTTTATCTATCTACAGGAAAGAAACATGTCCAAATATCCAGTCAATCAAAAGATGACATACATGTGACCTGTTATGAAGGAAAGCAGTGACAATATGCTACCAAAACAAAAAATTCAGTTCACTTATTACAAAATTATGTTTTACATAAAAAAGTAAAAAAAGAATATGGATCACATCAAATATTCACTGTAGATAAGACAATAAAAGGTAAGAGGGAGAACTGCAAGTCATTTCCATAAATTTCAAAAGAATTAATTGGTATAAAATAATGCAATATCAGTAATACTGTACACCTGATACAGGTATTCACATTCTTTTCTATTATCAATGATGCGCAACAAATTCTATTTACAATACATCCAGCGTTCTATTGGACTTAAATAACTTTTGCAATGATCTACCTTTATCAAAACTTTAGTATACAAATTACATAACTAGTCACTTCACAGGCTAAGGGTGAAAAAAATTAAATACTTACCTCTGCCTCTGGCCGGTGCACATACTGAGAGCCATTATGATAATACTTTTCAAAATAATCTTTAGGTAACAAATCTCTGCAAAGAAGATAAAAAAGGGGATGGTAAATAATGGAAGCAGTTTGTTACCAAAAACAGGCTATGACACCCCCAAGATAATATCATGAATAAAAACCCATAATCTAATACATCAAAGGGAGAGTTAACTAATGCTACCACATATACTCTTGTAAAACTGAATTTACATACTGCATATAAATGCCGTATGTATAGTATTTGCAATACTATACTACAAAAACTGAAAGGAGCACTCGTTTGAGGACAATCAATATACACATTCACTATGGTACAATTATAATGGACCCAATTAGAAGAAACCCTATGAAGGGCTATAAATCCTATATGAAGGAGGCATCATCTTTTACTACAATATAACAATGGAACTATGAGAAATTATAACAGTAAGAACCTAATGTTAAAAAAAAAAATATCTGCAAATCTTAGAAACCCTGAGTTAAGGTTATGCCAGCAGGGTAAAGGGGCTGTTAAAAACAATAAAAGTTTGCCTATTTATGAGACGCTGACAATTCTAAGAAAGGGGATAAAATCTAAGATGTGAAGCCAATTTTAGGTGGGAAGACATAATCCTATGGAGGGGAGGAGAGGCCCAAACTGGGAAAAGACAGTCACCACCTATGTTATGTACCAGAACCCTATTTACTTTATCTACACTGCTATAGTTGACATAATTCAATATCACTTACCTATTTAATTGTAAATCTATTAATACATCTTTATCTCCCATGTTGATCCCTAGAGTGATATCATGCACATGACCATCCTGAAATATAAAACTAAGCTTCAGAAGCTGTAACTAACATCCTTATATCATAAGCTTCGAAGTTGTAACCAAAATCCTTATATCATAAAACACCTTGAGCAATGATTGGCACACTACCTTTCAGGAAAAAAATCATATCAAACAAATTGCACAATTTGCCTACTTAAACCAAATTACATGCTATAATGTTCTTTTATGTCAACAAGTTGGCAGAGGATAAACAAGTAGCAATGAATTTGCTTAATCTTGTCATATTGATTCACAAAGTAAAATGACCCTTTATAAAAGATCTAATTGATTAATCCTCCCATAGGCCTAAGCAAATCAAATGGTGCTCAACATTTTCAAGTAATTAGTTAGCAGTTGCTACTAATGACCTGTTTCTGTCTAAAAGCAAGAATGTGTCCTAAAAGGTGAGGGCATTGCTTGAGTGTTCATGGCTTCAACAGTGCTGTTACTACTACACTGCATATGGTTACAGCCTTCTGGCCTGTATATCTACCCTATTCAATTTACAGGTAGAAAAAAAATTCTTTGTATTTTACTTAATGCTTTTGGAAACCTCAAGGTCCATGAGCATGTGTACTCAATACCACTTGGAAAGATGTATAGTAATTAAATAAAGACTGCAGATGACCTGTGTATCCTTTTGAAATTCTCTAACTCTCATTACAATACAATTTCCTTCTATCCAAAAACTACTTTTCCTTGACCATTACACATTAGCACTAAGTTCTTTGTCTTCATTAAATGGGCAATTACACTTTTGTGATTCAATAACTTAGGTACCAATTCCCACTGTTGTGTCCATCATCTATGTATGGACACTGAGGAATGTAAATTAACTATTAAGGCACTGAAATATTGTATTTACAAATCAGACATTGACTGTCTTGTATCTTCACTCAACAAATTTGCTAATCAATGTCAATTACTCTGGTAGTGACCCTTGTGTCGTCATTACTCGGGCGACTACCCTTCTTTACCTTAAACATTCAATTCATACCATGACAGGAAGCATCTCTAAAGTTTAATTACTATCGTATTTAGAGTTTTTAAGTTTTGACCAAGGTTATGTTTAACTGCGGCTCCCAAAGACAAAAAGGTGGATGGATAAGTGACAGATGGACATAGCTATTACCTTTGTGCCTATGTCATGTCATGCAGGTGACAAGTGGAGAGGTGGGATATGACTGCAATCCGGATTTACAATCCAGATGGCACAGTCGTAAGACTTACAATCAATATTTCAAACACAAAACATCCGGATTTACAATCCAGATGGCACAGTCGTAAGACTTACAATCAATATTTCAAACACAAACAATCTACAAACTTAAATCTCAAGTCTCATAATCAAAAGTGTAGAGGGGTCGGGGTCTTAATTCGTTTCACAAAATATTCAAAACCCAATTTTACAACTGAAAGCTCTATGAAAGTACATACAACCATCTTACAAGCACACATGGCTATGGACTTACAACATACACTTCGCAAAAAAGCTTATGGACGTGCATCCCATTTTTAACAGAGAAAAACATCTTCAGAAGGACAATTTCACATTCCACAAGGTAAGGCAAAAAGCTTCACTCCATTCAACAGCTTCTTCACCCTGAAATGAAATAAAAAAAAAAATCCTACACTTGAAATACGAGTTGTGCATTCACACTTCCGTGAGAAGAGATGGCTATATGGCTATCCAGCTTCTGACCTTATGGGCAGTGGTGGTGATGTGTCGTTTGGTCCTGGTGTGGGTGAGATGTGGGGTGACCAGGGTGTGCCTTGTGAACTCCCGCACCGGCCCGCCGCCGCGCCCACCTGGAAATCAACATGTCAGGGTCATTAAGAGATCACACTGGTAAGTGGGATGCTTTAAGAAGGAAGACATAGTTATTACTACCAACGTTATCATATACAGAAAATCAAAATTAACGTCCTCTAACAAAACCTGATTCATTTAAAATCTTTCTAATGTAAATCAGAATGTTTTATTTAAGTTATTTTAGGATTAATTTGAGGAAACCTGGGGAAATCAGGCTGACACTAGCTCAACACTGTCACACACATGTTATTCTGGTAGCACCCTTGAGCTAACTGTCACACACACACACACACACACACACACACACACGAACTTCAAATTTTTTACTAGCAGTACGGCGTTCTTTGAACTACAACACGCACAATAGTATAGTGGCAGACATGAATTCTACTTTTTCACTGTCGTATAGCAGACCGACAACAGCTCAAGATACATATGCCCAAAACTTTAATGCGATTTACGCCAATGGTTGGGGTATGACTCTACCTCTGCAGTCTGTTCTGAGACCCTGACCGTGGAGTACAAAATATTTACTACGGAGATACAGAAAGATATGGAACGCAAACGCAACAGGGAGATGTGGAGATGGCCATTATGAATTTGCAGAAACTGAGAAGCTACTTCTGATCCCAACATATATTCAAGAACCAGAAGTTTTCAGAAAAGAAGTCAAGACCTAGACTTTAGTTTACGTGTACAATTTGGTAAAAAGTAACTGTGAAACACTTCTGGCTAGTTTATGCACATACTGTATAGAATTAATGGCGATAATATTAATATGGGTATGCAAAGGCAGACGATTATGAAATGAGGGAAATCCTACATACAGATCGGAAGCATCTATAACGCAGCATATACAATCATGAATACTGGGATATCTTTACTATGAAAATATTTGACCAAAGACGCGAATATTTAAAAAAAAAAAATCACAAGGAAGAATAACAAAACGAAAAGCTGAAGCGCGTGAAGAGATCACTCCCATGACCGGAAGTCCTGTTGGCGGGCGGCTGTGGCCATGTTTAGATCCGCCCTCTCCATTTCCTGTTCTGGGGAGTTATAATAACGTCGACTGGTTCACCAACCTCCAAGACTGAGATAACGGCATCAATTACAGACAACCAGTCAAGTTCCCTGTGGTAAAGAGTTTTATCTATAAAAAAGATGCACAAATTTCATCTTAAATTACTCTTATAAACACTCTAATTTCCATTAAACGCGAACCACAAGGAAACGTGTGGCCAGATTGGTGGCAACTGTGAGAGTGGGAGTAGACAATAATTTGGCTCCCAGTATAATGTTTATTACCTCTTTACTGTACGGCTGCCGCAAAAATGTTCATGACTTTTATTCAAAATTAATTAGAATCAGACGTGTTAACCTGGTGCTGAAAGATTCAGACAATTACATACTGGGTGATGGAGGTGACAGTATGCAAGTTTACCTTCATCAGGGAATAATGGCAGACTCAATCAAGTCTTGAACTTTCCTGCTCCTGAGGTGGGATTTACTTAACTGAGTGGGGTCATTAATCAAGCCAAGAGTCTTAATACTTCAGTTAAACTCATAATAATACAATTTTTTTTTCAGTCAACTGCTTTAAAATGATCAGTATAATTTTGTTTTTACACGTATGTATGCATGCATGTATGTATGTATGGGTACTACTGGACTCAGCCTCTAAGTGTTAACACCCTGAATAAGAAGTCATCCGCCCCCCCCCCAAAAAAAAAAAAAAAAGCCTGTGTCGTCGTCAGGGCCGATTAAAGAGCAGAGAACTGTTGTGGGCCTTCCTCACCCTCAAGGAGTCCCCTACCCTACTCCCGCGTGGAGCACAGCCTGCAGGCGGCAGGAGACCCATCAACGGAGTGCTAGGGTTAAATAATAATAATAATAATAATAATAATAATAATAATAATAATAATAATAATAATAATATCAGTAATAATAATAATAATAGTAATAATAATAATAATAATAATAATAATAATAATAATAATAATAATAATGTATTCACAAACACGGAGGATATTTCATTTCATTAATTTACATACGGTATTTTTTTACCCCTATGGGGTTTGGTCATCATACATTGCCCACCTCACGCGTACTTTACATTACTTTATTTTACCGTAATTAGTTTTGGTCCGAGCTCACGGATCATGATTCGTAGATCCACTAGCCTGTTGGTGGTGGCGGCAGGCAGGCGGGCAGGCAACCATGTGCAAACACCACTAGGGACCGGCACATCCGGTACCTCTTGAAGGCTGTTAACCAACTTCCTCCTGAGTGATCTGGAGCGGCTGGCGGACGTCGCGCACTTATAACTGGCCGATCACACACAGTCTTGGCCAACACACGCGCTGACAGCCTTCTTGGCCAAATGCATATGTTGGCAGCCCTCTTGCCCGGCGCATGTTGAGCCCATCATTCACATGGCCATGGACCCATTCCTCCTCCCCCGGGCCAGAACTGTACTATCGCGGGCGGCTCCATCAATCCGGCCGCTCCGTCAACATCCAATTTAACCCGAAGTCAATAAACCAGTGGGCTCGCGGACCGGCCGGCCATGGGGGAGGGGCATGATACACACCCATCTAACTCATCTGCCAGGCCCACCCTAACCACGTACCACGTGCCACGACCAGACCCACCATCACAACGTAAAGCCACCCACTGTCTATCTACCCAGGACTCCAGTACGCTATTGTGCAGGCCCAGCGTCAGGGTAACAGCAGGGCCACGGGATTGTTTTTGACTGAAATGAAATGAAATGTATCGGGCTTCCTGAAGAGGATCACCAGACCCGTGTGGCCACGACTTTATGAAATAAACCTCTTGGAACACGACGGTACGACCCTAAAGTATGATAGCCCGGCCCTTAACAATAAGGCCATCATACATAAGGGTCGGATCCCCATGCTGAATGATCGTGACGTCGTGCTCAAGAGGCTGAGGGGAAAGGAAAGATGTCCTGAAGAATCCTTTCTCCATCTTTAAGTCTGTTTGTCCGCCCGCCTTTCCCACTGTTTGTCTCTCTTCTGCCTTTCTGCCCAGTTTCCGAGACACTCCCAGCTCAACCCTAACGTGGGAGATAACCCCGCCTTTTATGTCGGAGTTCTGTGCTTCCAGCTGGAGCCCCACTGGGGCCGGTACAACCCCCCCCCCCCCTCGCCAGTCCTTCCGCCAAGAATACAATATGTACCAAGCCCCGTTTTCTTTACAACGAGGAGTTACACTCAGTACTTTATTCAGCACCATACACATACACCTGCCACACACACACCCCCATACAGGAGAGCTCTTGACTTCCTCATCCAGAGGGAGAACACGTACTAACGAAACGTTGCAGGGTAAGGAAGTACTGTGACCTTAGCCTGAGGGTACTGTATCACACATTATCATTCCACAACATTCTACATTTATCCTCTGTGGTGTGATGATGTTCATGTCTTCGATTATATAAATCCATACAAT
>JAYMFT010105894.1:0-27826 GCA_038088735.1 Panulirus argus
TGGTTCCGAGCACCACTTTAACGCTCCTCAGTCAGGACGGTAGTACCACCCTGGGCGGCTGTTGTCAACAACCTACTGCAGGTGACCTTCGCTGACATGGCACTGCAGGTGACCGCCGCCGACACTGCAGGTGAAGACCGACGACACTGCAGGTGAACACTGCCGGCACTGCAGGTGACCTTCGCTGACATGGCACTGCAAGTGACCGCCACCGTCACTGCTGGTGAACACCGCTGGCACTGCAGGTGAAAACCGTAGGCACTGCAGGAGACCGTCGCTGAGATGGCACTGCTGGTGACCACCGCCTGCACTGAATGCCGTTATGAAGAGAATTAAATCACCAGTCACAATGACACAGTCTCTACACACAACACCAGTTAACTAAGCATTACTGTATATGTACACAACACAGGTCACCAAGACACTGGTGTATGCATAACGTCATCAATATTTTCATGCCTATTTATATTGTCAGTTGTTCTGCCATTACCAATTGAGGTCGGTCATGAGGCAGTAGACAATAAAAATAATCAAATTCCATCCAGTGGATCACGTGATCATGAAGAAGAGAGGTCGAGACAGATCCACTGAGCCTTTGTCTCCGGCAGGTTGTGTGGTCGCTCTGACATCATGGTGTGACAGCCTGCCAGCTACCCCCGCCAAGCCCTATGGCGCCGCACAATGGCGGGCGAGAGGCACTCATCCACGGTAGGTGCTTCCTGTGTTGTATGTACCATGTAAATATTTACAGACTGGTAAATATAAGGTAAATATGTGCATATACAGGAGGAGGTTTTGTTATGTCCAACACAGCAGACGTCTGTGTCTCCTTACTGCTTGGTTATTTCGCTCCTGTTTCTGTCTTATTGACGTGGTTGCTGGTATAGATTGGTCAGTAGGCCACGACAAATATTGACGTGGTTGCTGGTCTTGAGTGGTCAGTGAGCCATTGCAACTACTGACGTGGTTATTGGTATAGATTGGTAAGTGGACCATGGCAATATTGACGTGGTCTCTGGTCTAGACTGGTCAGTGGGCCATGGCAACTAGTGACGTGGTTGCTGATTTAGACTGGTCTGCGGGCCATGGCAACTACTGTCGTAGTTGTTGATTTAGACTGGTCAGTGGACAACGGCAACTATTGACGTGGTTGCTGGTCTAGACTGGTCATTGAGCCATGGCAACTATTGACGTGGTTGCTGATCTAGACTGGTCTGTGGGCCATGGCAACTATTGACGTGGTTGCTGGTCTAGACTGGTCAGTGGGCCATGGCAACTATTGACATAGATGCTAATCTAGACTGGTCTGTGGGAAAAGGCAACTACTGACGTGGTTGTTATTTTAGACCAGTTTGTGGACCATGGCAATATTGACGTGGTTTCTGGTCTAGACTGGTCAGTGGGCCATGGCAACTATTGACGTGATTGCTGATTTAGTCTGGTCTGCGGACCATTGCAGCTACTGACGTGGTTGTTGATTTAGACTGGTCAGTGGACAATGGCAACTATTGACGTGGTTGCTGGTATAGATTGGTCAGTGAGCCATGGCAACTATTGACGAGGTTTCTGGTCTAGACTGGTCAATGGGCCATGGCAACTATTGACGTGATTGCTGGTCTAAACTGGTCTGTGGGCCTTGGTAACTATTAACGTGGTTGCTGGTCTAGACTGGTCTGTGGGCCATGGCAACTATTGACATAGATGCTAATCTAGACTGGTCTGTGGGACATGACAACTGCTTACGTGGTTGTTGATTTAGACTAGTAAGTGGACCATGGCAATATTTTCGTGGTTTCTGGTCTAGACTAATCAGTGGGCCATGGCAACTACTGTCGTAGTTGTTGATTTAGATTGGTCAGTGGACAATGGCAACTATTGACGAGGTTTCTGGTCTAGACTGGTCAATGGGCCATAGCAACTATTGACGTGGTTGTTGATTTAGACTAGTCAGTGAACCATGGCAATATTGACGTGGTTTCTGGTCTATACTGGTCTGTGGGCCATGGCAACTACTAACGTGGTTGTTGATTTAGACTAGTCAGTGGACCATGGCAATATTGACGTGGTTTCTGGTCTATACTGGCCAGTGGGCCATGGCAACTATTGACGTGGTTGCTGATTTAGACTGGTCAGTGGGCCATGGCAACAACTAACGTGGTTGCTGGTATAGATTGGTCAACGGGCCATGGCAACTATTGACGTAGTTGTTGGTCTTGACTGGTCAGTGGGCCATGGCAATTATTGACGTGGTCGCTGGTCTAAACTGGTCAGTGGACCATGGCAATATTGACGTGGTTTCTGGTCTAGACTGGTCAATGGTCCATGACAACTATTGACGTGGTTGCTGATCCAGACTGGTCTGTGGGACATGACAACTACTGACATGGTTGTTGATTTAGACTGGTTAGTGGACCATGGCAGTATTGACGTGGTTTCTGGTCTAGACTGGTCAGTGGTCCATGGCAACTATTGACGTGGTTGCTGATCTAGACTGGTCTGTGGGACATGACAACTACTGACGTGGTTGTTGATTTAGACTGGTTAGTGGACCATGGCAGTATTGACGTGGTTTCTGGTCTAGACTGATCAGTGGGCCATGGCAATATTGACAAGGTTGCTGATCTAGACAGATCAGTGGGCCATAGCAGCTACTGATATGGTTGCTGGTCTAGACTGGTCATTGGGCCATGGCAACTACTGACGTGGTTGCTGGTATAGATTGGTCAGTGGGCCATGGCAACTTTTGACGTGTTTTCTGGTCTAGACTGGTCAGTGAGCCATGGCAACTATTGACGTGAATGCTAATTTAGATTGGTCAGTGGGCCATGGCAACTACTGACGTGGTTGCTGGTATAGATTGGTCAGTGGGCCAAGGCAACAATTGACGTTCGTTTCTGGTCTAGATTGGTCAGTGGGCCATAGCAACTATTGATGAGGTTTCTGGTCTAGACTGGTCAGTGGGCCATAGCAACTATTGATGAGGTTTCTGGTCTAGACTGGTCAGTGGGCTATGGCAACTATTGACGTGGTTGCTGGTATAGATTGGTCAGTGGGCCACGGCAACTATTGACGTGGTTGCTCATTTAGACTGGTCAGGGGATCATGGCAACTGTTGACGTGGTTGCTGGTCTAGACTGGTCATTGGGCCATGGCAACTATTGACATGGTTGCTGGTATAGATTGGTCAGTGGGCCATAGCATTATTGACGTGGTTTCTGGTCTAGACTGGTCAGTGGTCCATGGCAACTATTGACGTGGTTGCTGATCTATAGGGATCTTTGGGCCATGGCAACGACTGACTTGGTTGTTGATTTAGACTGGTCAGTGGACCATGACAACTACTGAAGTAGATGTTAATCTAGATTGGTCACTGGGCAATGGCAACTATTGATGTGGTTGCTGGTCTAGACTGGTCAGTGGGCTATGGCAACAATTGACGTGGTTGTTGGTTTAGACTGGTCAGTAGAACATGGTAACTACTGACGTGGTTTTTGGTCTACATTTAACAGTGGGCCATGGCAACTATTGACGTGGTTCCTGATCTAGACTGGTCAGTGGGCCATGGCAACTATTGACGTGGTTGCTGGTATAGATTGGTCAGTAGGGCATGGCAACTATTGACGTGGTTGCTGATCTGGATTGGTTTGTGTGCCATGGCAACTATTCACGTGGTTGCATGGTCATTGGGCCATGGAAACTATATACGTGGTAGCTGGTCTAGATTGGTCACTGGGGAACGGCATCTATTGACGTGGTTGTTGATTTAGACCGGTCAGTGGACCATGGCAAATATTGACGTGATTGTTGGTATATGTTGGTCAGTGGGCCATGGCAGCTATTGACGTGGTTGCTGGTATAGATTGGTTTGTGGACCGTAGCAACTGTTGACGTGGTTTCTGGTCTAGATTTATCAGTTAGTCATGGCAACTATTGACGTGGTTGCTGGTCTAGACTGGGCAGTGGGCCATGGCAACTATTGACGTGGTTGCTGATTTAGGCTGGACAGTGGGCCATAGCAACTATTGACGTGGTTTCTGGTCTAGAATGGTCATTGGGCTATGGCAACTATTGACGTGGTTTCTGGTCTTCATTGATCATTGGGTCATGGCAACTATTTACGTGGTTGCTGGTCTAGACTGGTCAGTGGGCCATGGCAACTATTGACGTGGTTCCTGATTTAGACTGGACAGTGGGCTATGGCAACTATTAACATGGTTTCTTCTCTAGACTGGTCAGTTGGCCGTGGCAACTATTGACGTGGTTGCTGGTCTAGATTGGTCAGTGGGCCATGGCAACTATTGATGTGGTTTCTGGTTTAGACTGGTCAGTTGGCCATGACAACTACTGATGTGATTGTTGGTCTACATTGGTCAATGACAACTTTTGCCGTAGTTGCTGATTTAGACTGGTCAGTGGGCCATGGCAACTTTTGACGTGGTTCCGGATTTAGACTGGTCAGTGGGTCATGACAGCTGTTGACGTGGTTGCTGGTATACATTGGTCAGTGGGCCACGGCAACTATTGACGTAGTTGTTGATTTAAATTGGTCAGTGGATCAGCAACTATTGACGTGGTTGCTGTTTTAGACTGGTCAGTGGGCCATGGCATCTATTGGCGTGGTTGCGGATTGAGACTGGTCAGTGGGCCATGGCAACTATTGACGCGATTGCTGGTCTAGTTTGGTCAGAGGGCCATGGCAACAGTTGATGTGGTTTCTGGTCTAGACTGGTCAATGAGCCATGGCAACTACTGACGTGGTTGCTGGTATACATTGGTCAGTGGGCCACGGCAACTATTGACGTGGTTGTTGATTTAGATTGGTCAGTGGATCATGGCAACTTTTGACGTGGTTGCTGTTTTAGACTGGTCAGTGGGCCATGACAATTATTCACGTGGTTGCAGATTTAGACTGGTCAGTGGGCTATGGAAACTATTAACGCGATTGCTAGTCTAGATTGGTCAGTGGGCCATGGCAACTATTGATGTGGTTTCTGGTCTAAACTGGTTTGTGGGTCATGGCAACTACTGGCGTGGTTGCTGGTCTAATTTGGTCAGCGGATCATGGCAACTATTGACGTGGTTTCTGGTCTAGATTGATAAGTGGGATATGGCAACTATTGACGTGGTTCCTGATTTAGACTGGATATTGGGCCATGGCAAATCTTGACGAGGTTTCTTCTTTAAACTGGTCAGTTGGCCATGGCAACTATCGACTTGGTTGCTGGTCTAGATTGGTCAGTGGGCCATGGCAGCTATTGTCGTGGTTGCTGATTTAGACTGATCAGTGGGATATGGCAACTATTGACGTGGTTGCAGACTTAGACTGGTCAGTGAGCCATGTCAACTATTGACGCGATTGCTGGTCTAGATTGGTAAGTGGGCCATGGCAACTATTGATGTGGTTTCTGGTCTAGACTGGTCAGTGGGCCATGACAACTTTTGACGTGGTTGCTGGTCTAGATTGGTCAATGGCAACTATTGCCGTGGATGCTGATTTAGACTGATCAGTGGGCCATGGCAACTTCTGACGTGGTTGCTGGTCTGGATTGGTCAGTAGGTCATGGCAACCATTGACGTGGTTGCATATTTAAAGTGGTGAGGGAGGACAAACCAGAAGAGGGATGGTGAGGGAGGACAGTCCGGAGGGGGATAGTGAGGGAGAACATCCCAGGAGGGGATGGTGAGGGAAGACAGCCCAGTAGGAGGATGGTGAGGGAGGACAGCCCATGAGGAGGATGGTGAAGGGGGACCACTGACCCGTACTAAGCCTTGTGGATGGGTCAGGTGAGCGGGTCACCCACCAATCCACCCACCCGCCCGCCAGCCCAACTCAGCCCGGTCCGGCCCGGAAGTGGGTGTGAGAACTGAGGTTACGGCAACACTCAGTGTTCTCGTCACGTACGTCACGTGTGACGCACGCTTATAGGAGAGGCAATGCGACCCACTGCGTCACCAAGGTCAGCGGAAGACGGTGGCGCCACACTGATAGAGTCGCCCCATCCTACGGAACCGGAGGTTCTAGACTGTTTTGAGCTATGAGTGTGAGGACCCTTAGTAGTCTTGAGTGTGAGGATCGTTAGTAGTTATGATTGTAATTACCGCTAGTAGTCATGAGTGTGAGCACGTTAGTAATGAGTGCAAGTACCGTTAGTTGTCATGAGTGTGAGCACCGTTAGTAATGAGTGCAAGTACCGTTAGTAGTCATGAGTGTGAGCACCGTTAGTAATGAGTGCAAGTACCGGTAGTAGTCATGAGTGAGAGCATCTTCAGTAGTCATGAGTTTGAGCACCGTTTGTAGTCATGAGCGTGAAGACTCTTAGTAATCTTGAGTGTGAGCACCGTTAGTAGTCATGAATGTCAGGACCGTTAGTAATCATGAATGTTTAGCACCATTAGTAGTCATAAGTGTGAGGACCGTTAGTAGTCATAAGTGTGAGGACCCTTAGAAGTCATGAGTGGGAGGACAATCAATGGTCATGAGTGTGAGCACCGTCAGTAGTCATGAGTATGAGGACCGTTAGAGTCATGAGTGTAAGTACCGTTAGTAGTCATGAATGTAAGGATCGTTAGTAGTTATGAGTGTGAGCACCATTAGTAGCTGTGAGTGTAATTACCGTTAGAAGTCATGAATGTGAGGGCTGTTAGTAGTCATGAATGTGAGCACCGTTAGTAGTCATGAGTTTGAGCACCGTTACTAGTCATGAGTGTGAGCACCGTTAATAGTTATGAGTGTGAGGACCGTTAGGAGTCATGAGTTTGAGTACCGTTAGTAATCATGAATGTAAGTACCATTAATAGTCATGAGTGTGAGCACCATTAGTAGTCATGAGTGTGAGAACCGTTAGTAGTCATGAGTTTGAGGACCAATAGTAATCATGAGTGTGAGCACCGTTAGCAGTCTTTAGTGTGAGCAACGTTAGTAATGAGTGCAAGTAACGGAAGTAGTCATGAGTGAGAGCACCGTCAGTAGTCATGAGTTTGAGCACCGTTAGTAGTCATAAATGTCAGGACCGTTAGTAATCATGAATGTAAGTACCATTAACAGTCGTGAGTGTAAACACCATTAGTAGTCATGAGTGTGAGGACCGTTAGCAGTCATGAGTTTGAGGACCAGTAGTAGTCATGAGTGTGAGCACCGTTAGCAGTCATTAGTGTGAGCACCGTTAGTAAGGAATGCAAGTAATGGAAGTAGTCATGAGTGAGAGCACCGTCAGTAGTCATGAGTTTGAGCACCATTCGTAGTCATGAGTGTGAGGACTTTTAGTAATCTTCAGTGTGAGCACCGTTAGTAGTCATACATGTCAGGACCGTTAGTAATCATGAATGTTTAGCACGTTTAGTAGTCATGAGTGTGAGGACCCTTAGTAGTTTTAAGTGTGAGGACCCTTAGTAATCTTGAGTGTAATTACCGTTACTAGTCATGAGTGTGAGAACCGTTAATCGTCATGAGTGGAAGGACCGTTAGTAGTCATGAGTGTGAGTACCGTTAGTAGTGAGTGCAAGTACCGTTAGTAGTCATGAGTGTGAGCACTGTCAGTAGTCATGAGTTTGAGCACCGTTAGTAGTCATGAGTGTGAGGACCTTTAGTAGTCATGAGTGTAAGTACCGTTAGTAGTCATGAGTGTGAGGATCGTTAGTAGATATGAGTGTGAGCACCGTTAGTAGCTATGAGTGTAATTACCGTTAGTAGTCATGAATATGAGGGTAGTTAGTAGTCATGAATGCAAGCACTGTTAGTAGTCATGAGTTTGAGCACCGTTAGTAGTCATGAGTGTGAGCACGTTAATAGTCATGAGTGTGAGGACCCTTAGGAGTCATGAGTTTGAGTACCGTTAGTAATCATGAGTGTAAGTACCATTTGTAGTCATGAGTGTGAGCACCATTAGTAGTCATGAGTGTGAGCACCGTTAGTAGTCACGACTTTGAGGACCAGTAGTAGTCATGCGTGTGAGCACCTTCAACAGTCATGAGTGTGAGGACCGTTAGTAGTCATGAGTGTGAGTACCGTTAGTAGTCATGAATGTGAGGACCATTAGTGGTAATGAGTGTGAGTACCGTTGGTAATGTTTGAAAGTACCTTTTGTAATAATGAGTGTAAGTACCGTTAGTAGTCATGAGTGTGAGCACTGTTAATATTATAAGTGTGAGCACTGTTAGTTGTCATGAGTGTGAGCACCGTTCATAATGTGTGCAAGTAATGTTAGTAGTTAAGAGTGTGAGCACAGCCAGTAGTCATAAGTTTGAGCACCGTTGGTAGTCATGAGTGTGAGGACCCTTAGTAGTCATGAGTATAAGTACCGTTAGTAGTCAGAGTGTGAGGATCGTTAGTAGTTACGAGTGTGAGCACCGTTAGTAGTTATGAGTGTAATTACCGTTAGTAGTCACGAATGTGAGGACCGATAGTAGTCATGAATGTGAGGACCGATAGTAGTCATGAATGTGAGCACCGTTAGTACTCATGAGTTTGAGCACCGTTAGTAGTCATGAGTGTGAGAACCGTTAGTAGTCATAAGTGTGAGTGCCGTCAGTAATAATGAGTGTAAGTACCATTATTAGTCATGAGTGTGAGCACCATAAGTAGTCATGAGTGTGAGGATCGTTAGTAGTCATGAATTTGAGGACCAGTAGTAGTCATGAGTGTGAGCACCGTTAGCAGTCATGAGTGTTAGGACCGTTAGTAGTCATGGGTACGAGTACCGTTAGTAGTCACGAATGTGAGGACCGTTAGTAGTAATGAGTGTGAGTACTGTTAGTAATGTTTGAAAGTACCGTTTGTAATAATGAGTGTAAGTACCGTTCGTAGTCATGAGTGTAAGCACTGTTAGTAGCAATGAGTGTGAGCACCGTTTGTATTCATGTGTGAGGATTGTTAGATTGTTATGTGTAACTACCGTTAGCAGTCATGAGGGTAGGTACCGTAAGTTGTCATGAGTGTGAGCACCGTTATTAGTTATAAATGTGAGAACCGTTAGTAGTCATGGGTGTAAGCACCTTTAGTAATCATGAGTAAGCACCGACAGTAGTCATGAGTGTGAGCACCGTTAGTAATTATGAGTCTGAGGACGGTTAGTAGTTATGAATATATGTACCGTAAGTGGTCATGAGTGTGAGTACCGTTAGCAGTCATGAGTGAGAGTTTCGTTAGTAATCATGAGTGTGACGTCCGTTAGTAATCTTGAGTGTGAGCACTATTAATAGCCATGAGTTAAAGTACCTTTAGTAGTCATAAGCGTGAACACCGTTAGAAGTCATGAGGGTGAGTATCGTTAGTAGTCATGAGTGTGAGCACCGTTAGTGATCAATAGTGTGAGCACCATTAGTAATCAAGAGTGTGAGCACCGTTAAGTCATGAGTTTAAGTACAGTTAGAAGTCATGAGAGTGAGGACAGTTAGTAGTCTTGAGTCTGAGTACCGTTAGTAGTCATGAATGTGAGCACCGTTAGTAGTCATGAGTTTTTGAACCGTTAGTCATCATGAGTGTGGGTATCGTTAGTAGTCATCAGTGTGAATCGTTAGTATTCAAGAGTGAGAGAATCGTTAGTTGTCATAAGTGTGAGCACCGTTAGTAGTCATGAGTGTGAGTATCGTTAGTAGTCTTGAGTGTGAGGAGCGTTAGTAGTCATGAGTGTGAGGACCCGTAGTAGTCTTGAGTGTGATGATCGGAGTGTGAGGACCCTTAGTAGTCTTGAGTGTGAGGATCCTTGGTAATCTTAAGTGTAATTACCGTTTGTAGTCATGAGTGTGAGGACCGTTAGTATTCATGAGTGGGGGGACCGTTACTAGTCTTAGTGTGAGGATTGCTGGTAGTCATGAGTGTGAGGACCCTTAGTAGTCTTGAGTGTGAAGATCGTTTGTAGTCATGAGTGTGAGGACCGTTAGTAATCTTGAGTGTAATTACCGTTAGCAGTCATGAGCGTGAGGACCGTTAGTAGTCATGATTGGGAGGACCGTTAATAGTAATGAGTGTGAGCACCGTTAGTAGTTATGAGTGTGAGCACCGTTAGTAATATGTGCAAGTACCGTTAGTAGTCATGAGTATGAACGCCGTTCGGAATGAATGCAAGTACAGTTAGTACTCATGAGTGTGAGCATTGTCAGTAGTCATGAGTGGGAGCATTGTCAGTAGTCATGAGTTTCAGCTCCGTTAGTAGTCATGAGTGTGAGGACCCTTAGAAGTCGTGAGTGGGAGGAACGTTAGTAGTCATGAGTGTGAGCACCGTCAGTAGTCATGAGTGTGAGTACCGTTAGTAGTCATAGGTGTAAGTACCGTTAGTAGTCATGAGTGTGAAGATCGTTAGTAGTTATGAGCGTGAGCACCGTCGGTAGTTATGAGTGTAATTACCGTTAGAAGTCATGAATATGAGGACCGTTAGCAGTCATGCATGTGAGCACCGTTAGTAGTCATGAGTTTGAGCATCGTTAGTAGTCATGAATGTGAGGACCGTTAGTAGTCATGAGTGTGAGCACCGTTAGTAGTCATAAGTTTGAGGACCGTTGGTAGTCATGGGTGTGAGTATCTTTAGTAATCATGAGTGTAAGTACCATTAGTAGTCATGAGTGTGAGCACCGTTAGTAATCATGAGTTTGAGGACCAGTAGTAGTCCTGAGTGTAAGTACCGTTAGTAGGCATGAGTGTGGGGACCGTTAGTAGTCAGGAGTGTGAGTACCGTTAGTAGTCATGAATGTGAGGGCCGTTAGTAGTAATGAATGTGAGTACCGTCAGTAATGTTTGAAAGTTCCATTTGTAATAATGAGTATAATTATGTAAGTAGTCATGAGTGTGAGCATTGCTAGTAGTCATGAGTGTGAGCACTGTCAGTAATCATGAGTGTAAGCACCGTTTGTATTCGTGAGTGTGAGGACTGTTAGTTTGTTATGAGTGTAACTACTGTTAGTAGTCATGAGTGTAAATACCGTAAGTTGTCATGAGTGTGAGCGCCGTTAGTAGTTATGATTTTGAGGACCGTTAGTAGTCATGAGTGTAAGTACCTTTAGTAATCATGAGTGAGCACCGTTAGTAGTCATGAGTGTGAGCACTGTTAGTTGCTATGAGTTTGAGAACCGTTACTAGTCGTGAGTATAAGTACCGTAAGTGGTTATGAGTGTGAGCACCATTAGTAGTCATGAGTGTGAGCATCGTTAGTAGTCATGAGTGTGAGGACCGTTAGTAATCTTGAGTGTGAACACTATTAATAGTCATGAGTTAAAGTACCGTTAGTAGTCATAAGTGTGAACACCGTCAGTGTTCATGAGTGTGAGTATCGTTAGTAGTCATGAGTGTGAGCATCGTTAGCAGCCATGAGTGTGAGCACCATTAGTAATCATGAGTGTGAGCACCATTGCTAGTCATGAGTGTGAGCACCGTTAGTAGTCATGAGTTTAAGTACCGTTAGTAGTCATGAGTGTGAAGATTGTTAGAAGCTATGAGTGTGAGCACCGTTAATAGTTATGAGTGTAATTATTGTTAGTAGTCATTAATGTAAGGACCGATAGTAGTCATGAATGTGAGCACAATTAGTAGTCTTGAGTGTGAGCACCGTTATTAGTCATGAGTGTGAGGACCGTTAGTAGTCATAAGTGTGAGTGCCGTTAGTAATCATGAGTGTAAGTACCATTAGTAGTCATGAGTGTGAGCACCGTTAGTAGTCATGAGTTTGAGGACCAGTAGTAGTCATGAGTGTAAGCACCGTTAGCAGTCATGAGTGTAAGGACCGTTAGTAGTCATGAATGTGAGGACCGTTAGAAGTAATGAGTGTGAGTACCGTTAGTAATGTTTGAAAGTACCGTTTGCAATAATGAGTGTAAGTAACGAGTAGTCATGAGTGTGAGCACTTAGTAGTCATGAGTGTGAGCACTGTTAGTAGTAATGAGTGTGAGCACCTTTTGTATTCATGAGTGTGAGGACTGTTAGTTTGTTATGGGTGTAACTAGCGTTAACAGTCATGAGGGTAAGTACCGTAAGTTGTCATGAGTGTGAGCACCGTTAGTAGTTATGAGAGTGAGAACCGTTAGTAGTCATGAGTGTAAATACCTTTAGTAATCATGAGTGAGCACCGTTAGTAGTCATGAGTGTGAGCACCGTTAGTTCTTATGAGTTTGAGGACCGTTAGTAGTCATGAATACAAGTACCGTAAGTGGTCATGAGTGTGAGCACCGTTAGTAGACATGAGTGTGAGTTTCGTTAGTAGCCATGAGTAGGAGGTCCGTTAGTAGTCTTGAGTGTGAGGACTATTAATAGTCATGAGTTAAAGTACCGTTAGTAGTCATAAGCGTGAACACTGTTAGTAGTCATAAGTGTGAGTATCGTTAGTAGTCATGAGTGTGAGCACCGTTAGTAGTCATGAGTGTGAGCACCATTTGTAATCATGAGTGTGAGCACCGTTAAAAGTCATGAGTTTAAGTACCGTTAGGAGTCATGAGTGTGAGGACTGTTAGTAGTTAAGAGTGTAAGGACCGTTAGGAGTCTTGAGTCGAAGTACCGTTAGTCGTCATGAATGGGATGACCGTTAGTAGTCATGAATGTGAGCTACGTTAGTAGTCATGAGTTTGGGACCCGGTAGTCATCATGAGTGTGAGTATCGTTATTAGTCATCAGTGTGAATCGTTAGTAGTCAAGAGTGAGAGTATCGTTTGTTGTCATTAGTATCAGCACCGTTAGTAGTCATGAGTGTTAGTATCGTTAGTAGTTATGAGTGTAAGAACCGTTAGTAGTTATGAGTGTGAGTTTCCTTAGTAGTCATGAGTGTGAGGACCGTTAGTAATCTTGAGTGTTAGCACTATTAATAGTCATGAGTTAAAGTATCGTTAGTAGTCATAAGTGTGAACACCGTTAGCAGTCACGAGCGTGAGTATCGTTAGTAGTCATGAGTGTGAGCACCGTTAGTAGTCATGAGTGTGAGCACCATTAGTGATTATAAGCGTGAGTACCGGGAAATGTCATGAGTTTAACTACCCTTAGTATTCATGAGTGCGAGGACCGTTAGTAGTCTTGAGTCTGAGTACCGTTAGTGGTCATGAGAGTGAGTATCGTTAGTAGTCATCAGTGTAAATCGTTTGTAGTCAAGAGTGAGAGTATCGTTAGCTGTCATGAGTGTAAGTACCGTTAGTAGTCATAAGTGTGAGTTTCGTTAGTAGCCATGAGTGTTAGAAAGCGTTAGTAGTTATGAGTGGAAGGACCGTTAGCATTCATGAGTCTGAGCACCGTTAGTAATCATAAGTGTGAGTATCGTTAGTAGTCATGAGTGTGAGCACCGTTAGTAGTCATGAGTGTGAATACCGTTGGTGATCATGGTTGTAAGTACCGTTAGTAGCCATGAGTGTAAGCACCGCTTGTAGTCATGAGTATGAACACCGTAGGTAGTCAAGAGTGTGAGCACCGTTAATAATCATGAGTATGAGCACCTTTAGTAGTCATGAATGATAGGATCGTTAGTAGTCATGAGTGTGAGCACCGTAGGTAGTAAAGAGTGTGAGGACCGTTAGAAGTTATGAGCTTAAGTACCGTTAGTAGTCAGGAGTGTAAGTACCTTCAGTGGTCATAAGTATGAGCACGGTTAGTAGTCATAAGTGTGAGTATCGTTAGTAGTCAAGAGTGTGAGTATCGTTAGTAGTCATGAGTGTGAATACCGTTGGTGGTCATGATTATAAGTACCGTTAGTAGCCATGGGTGTGAGCACCGTTTGCAGTCATGAGTCTGAGTACCGTAGGTAGTCAAGGTTGTGAGCACCGTTAGTAGTCATGAGTGTGAGTACCGTTAGTAGCCATGAATAACAGGACCGATATGTCATGAGTGTGAGCATCATAAGCAGTCAAGAGTCTGAGGACCGTTACTAGTCATGGGTGTAAGTTCCGTTAGTAGTCATGAGTGTAAGTACCTTCAGTAGTCATAAGTGTGAGCACCGTTACTAGTCATTAGTGTAAGGACCGTTAGTAGTCATGAGTGTGAACACCGTTTATAGTCATGAATGTGAGCACCGGTAGTAGTCATGAGTGTGAACACCGTATGTAGTCATGAGTGCGAGCACCGATAGTAATCATGAGTGTAGGCACCGTTGGTAGTCATGAGTGTAAGTACCGATTATAGTCATGAGTGTAAGTACCTTTAGTAGTCATGAGTGTGAGCACCGTTAGTAGTCATGAATGACAGGACCGATATGTCATTTGTGTGAGCACCATAAGTAGTCAAGAGTTGGAGGACCGTTAGTAGTCATGAGTGTAAGTACCTTCAGTAATCATAAGTGTGAGCACCGTTACTAGCCATTAGTGTAAGGACCGTTAGTATTCATGAGTGTGAATACCGTTGGTGATCATGGTTGTAAGTACCGTTAGTAGTCATGAGTGTGAGCACCGCTTGTATTCATGAGTATGAACACCGTAGGTAGTCAAGAGTGTGAACACCGTTAATAGTCATGAGTGTGAGCACCATTAGTAGTCATGAATGATAGGACCGTTAGTAGTCATGAGTGTGAGCACCGAAGGTAATAAAGAGTGTGAGGACCGTTAGTAGTCATGAGTTTAAGTAACGTTAGTAGTCAGGAGTGTAAGTACCTTCAGTAGTCATAAGTATGAGCACCGTTAGTAGTCATAAGTGTGAGTATCGTTAGTAGTCAAGAGTGTGAGTATCGTTAGTAGTAATGAGTGTGAATACCGTTGGTGGTCATGATTGTAAGTACCGTTAGTAGCCATGGGTGTGAGCACCGTTTGTAGTCATGAGTCTGAGCACCGTAGGTAGTCAAGAGTGCGAGCACCGTTAGTAGTCATGAGTGTGAGCACCGTTAGTAGTCATGAGTGTGAGCACCTTTAGTAGCCATGAATAACAGGACCGATATGTCACGAGTGTGAGCACCATAAGTAGTCAAGAGTCTGAGGACCGTTACTAGTCATGAGAGTAAGTACCGTTAGTAGTCATGAGTGTAAGTACCTTCAGTAGTCATAAATGTGAGCACCGTTACTAGTCATTAGTGTAAGAAGCGTTAGTAGTCATAAGTGTGAACACCGTTAGTAGTCATGAATGTGAGCACCGGTAGCAGTCATGAGTGTGAACACCGTAAGTAGTCATGAGTGCGAGAACCGTTAGTAATCATGAGTGTAAGCACAGTTGGTTGTCATGAGTGTAAGAACCGTTAGTAGTCATGAGTGTAAGTACCTTTAGTAGTCATGAGCGTGAGCACCGTTAGTAGTTATGAGTGTGAGCACCGTTAGTAGTCACGAATGACAGGACCGATATGTCATGTGTGAGAGCACCATAAGTATTCAAGAGTTGGAGGACCGTTAGTTGTCATGAGTGTAAGTACCTTCAGTAATCATAAGTGTGAGCACCGTTATTAGTCATAAGTGTAAGGACCGCTAGTAGTCATGAGTGTGAACACCGTTAGTAGTCATAAGTGTGAGCACCGTTCGTGGTCAGGAATGTGAGGACCGTTAATAGTCATGAGTATGGACACTGTTAGAAGAAATGAGTGTGAGCACGGTTAGTAGTCATGAATGAGAGTACTGTTCGTAGTCATGAGTGTGAGAATCGTTTGCAGTCATGAGTGGGCACCGTCAGTAGTTATGAGTGTAAGTACCGTTAGTAATCATGAATGTGAGGACCGTTAGTAGTCATGAGTATCAGCACCCTTAATAGTCATGAGTGTGAGCACCGTTAGTAGTCATGTGTGTGAGTACCGTTAGTAGTCATAAGTGTGACTATCGTTAGTATTCATGAATGAAAGTTCCGTTTGTAATCATGAGTGTGAGAACTGTTAGTAGTCATGAGTGTGAGTACCGTTAGTAATCATGTGTTTGAGCACCGTTTGTAGTCATGAGTGTGAGCACTGTTAGTAGTCATGAGTGTGAGCACAGGAGTCCTGAGTGTGAATACCGTTAGAAGTCATGAGTGTAAGTACCGTTAGTAGTCATGCGTGTGAACACTGTTTTTAGTCATAAGTGTAGGTACCGTTTGTAGACATGAGTGTAAGCACCGTCAGTATGGAATCAGGAGTGTACGTAAGTCTGCTGACGGGCTGCTGGTGAGACACCCGCTGGTTGTGATGCATGACGATACGTACCATGCCCCTCCTCAGTACCACCAAGGCACGCCCAGTTGTGCCTGGCAACTCTCACTCACCCTCTCACATAACGGACGTGGGGGCACCTCTACTCTCCATTACGTTTGTGTCCTTGATTCTTGCCGAATCTTGGTCGGGTGATGGAGTTCGACCAGTGTACTTGTCGCGTTGTATGGCCCAGCCAGTGTGGGCAACGGTGTAGTATTGGAATGTGCGGGGAGTGTGGAGAAGGAAAGGCCTCAGTCTGCCCTTACTGGAAAAGAGGAAGGAAGGCCTCAGTCTGCCCTTACTGGAGGAAAGGATGGAAGGCCTCAATCTGCCCTCACTGGAGGAGAGGAGGAAGGCGTCAGTCTGCCCTTTCTGGAAGAGAGGAATGAAGGTCTCGGTCTACCCTTACTGGAGGAGAGGAGAGAAGGCCTCAGATTACCCTTATTGGAGGAGAGGAGGGAAGGCCTCAGTCTGCCCTTACTGGAGGAGAAGAAGGAAGGCCTCAGTCTGCCCTTACTGGAGGAGAGGAGGGAAGGCCTCAGTCTGCCCTTACTGGAGGAGAGGAAGGAAGGCTTCAGTTTGCCTTTATTGGAGAAGAGGAAAGGCCTCAGTCTGTCCTTACTGGAGGAGAGAAAGGAAGGCATTAGACTGTTCTCCTTGAGGAGAAGATATAAGGCCTCAGTCTGTCCTTACCGGAGGCGAGGAGGGAAGGCCTCAGACTGCCCTATATGAAGGAGAGGAAGTAAGGCCCCAATATGCCCTTGTTGGAGGAGAGGAGGCAAGGCGTCGGTCTACCTTTACTGGAGGAGAGACGGGAAGGCCTCAGACTGCCCTAATTGGAGGAGAGGAAGGATAGCCTCAGTCTGCCCTTACTGGAGGAGAGGAAGGAAGGCCTCAAACTGCCCTTCCTGGTAAAGAGGAAGGAAGGCCTCGGTCTGCCCTTACCGGAGGAGAGGAAGGAGGGCTTCAGACTGCCCATACTGGAGATAAGGAAGGAAGGCCTCAGTCTGGCCTTACTGGAAGAGAGAAGGGAAGACCTCAGTCTGCCCTTACTGAAGGAGAGGAGGGAAGGCCTCAGTCGGCCCTTACTGGAAGAGAGGAAGGAAGACCTCAGTCTGCCATTACTGGAGGAGAGGAGGGAAGGCCTCAGTCTGCCCTTTCTGGAGGAGAGGAAGGAAGGCCTCAGACTGCCCTTACTGGAGGAGAGGAAGGAAGGTCTCAGGCTGCCCTTACTTTAGGAGAGAAAGGAAAGCCTCAAACTGCTCTTACTGGAGGAAAGAATGTGGGGCCTTGGATTACCCTTACTGGAGAAGACGAAGAAAAGCCTCACTTTGCCCTTACTGGAGACGAGGAAGGAGGGCCTCAGTCTGGCCTTTCTGGAAGAGAGGGGGGGAAGGCCTTAGTCTGTTCTTCCTGGAGGAGAGAAAAAAAAGACCTCAGTCTGCCCCTACTGGAGGAGAGGAGGGAAGACCTCAAACTGCCCTTACTGGAGGAGAAAAAGGAAGGCTTAAGTTTGCCCTTATTGGAGAAGGGGAAGGAAGGCCTCAGTCTGCCATTACTGGAAGAGAGAAAGGAAGGCCTTAGAGTGTTCTCCTTGAGGAGAGGATATAAGGTCTCAGTCTGCCTTTACTGGAGGAGAGGAAGGAAGGCCTCAGACTGCCCTATATGGAAGAGAGGATGTAAGGCTTCATTATGCCTTTATTGGAGGAAAGGAGACAAGGCGTCAGTCTACCTTTACTAGAGGAGAGAAGGGAAGGCGTCAGTCTGCCCTAACTGGAGGAAAGGAAGGATGGCCTCAGTCTGCCCTTTCTGGAGGAGATGAAGGCCTTAGTCTGCCCTAACTGGAGGAGAGGAAGGAAGGCATTAGATTGTCCTTAATGGAGGAGAGAAAGTAGGGCCTTGGATTGCCCGTTCTGGAGGAGAGGAAGGAAGGCCTCAGTCTGCCCTTATTGGAGGAGAGGAGGGAAGGTCTCAGTCTGCCTTAGCTGGAATAGAGGAAGGAAGGTCTTAGTCTGCCCTTCCTGGAAGAATGGAAGGAAGGCAACGGTCTGCCCTTACTGAAGAAGAGGAAGGAAGGCCTCACTCTACCCTTACTGGAGGAGAGGAAGAAAGGCCTCAGTTTACCCTTACTGGAGGAGAAGGAAATCATCACACTGCCCTTCCTGGAAAAGAGGAAGGAAGGCCTTAGTCTGCCCTTACCAGAGGAGAGGAAGGAGGGCCTCAGACTGCCCGTACTAGAGGAGAGGAGGGAAGGTCTCAGTCTGCCTTTGCTGGAAGAGAGGAAGGAAGGCCTCAGTCTGCCCTTTGCTAGAGGAGAGGAAGGACGGCCTCAGTGTGCCCTTACTGGAGTAGAGGAGAGAAGGGCTCTGTCTGCCCTTCATGGAGGAGAGGAAGGAAGGCCTCAGTCTGCCCTTACTGGAAGAGGTTGGAATGCTTTAGCCTGCCCTTACTGGAAGGGAGGAGGGAAGGCTTCAATCTGCCCTTACTGGACAAGAGAAAAAAAGGCATCAGTCTGCGCTTACTGGATGACATGAAGGAATGCCTCAGTCTGCATTTACAGGAGGAGAAGAAGGAAGGCCTCAGACTGCCTTTATTGAAAGAGAAGTGGGAAGGCCTCAGACTGCCCTTATTGGAGAAGAGGAAGGAAGGCCTCACTCTGCCCGTACTGGAAGAGAGGAAGGAAGACCTCAGTCTGCCCTTACTGGAGGAAAGGATGGAAGGCCTTAATCTGCCCTTACTGGAGGAGAGAAGGGAAGGCTTCAGTCTGCCCTTACTGGAGAAGAGGAAGGAAGGCTTCTGACTCCCCTTACTGGAGGAGGGAAAGGAATGCCGCAGTCTGCCCTTACTGGAGGAGAGGAAGGAAGGCCTCAGTCTGCCCTTTCTGGAGGAGATGAAGGATTGCCTCAGTCTGCCCTTACTGGAGGAGAGGAAGGACGGTATCAGTCTGCCCTTGGTGGAGGAGAGAAAGGAAGGCCTTAGACTGCCCTTACTGGAGGAGAGAAAGTAGGGCCTTAGAGTGCCCTTACTGGAAAAGAGAGAGAAAGGCCTTAGTTTGCTCTTACTGGAAGAGGTGAGGAAGGGCAGGTGTGATGACCCCTTTGATGCCACTGGAGTCATTGTAACAGTGAGTGAGAGGAAGCAGTTCTCAGAAATGCCATCAGAAATTCCTTTCCACCTGAGGACATACCGGGAGGGAGGGAGGGTCAGCAGCGCCCTCAGGGCAGTGTCCTCACCATCGCACGGGAAACAGTGACGACAGCTTGGGATGTTCTACCCTCCTGCCATACCCGGAACCCTCTGAACTGTCTCCGTGTCAGTATCGCTGGCGTTACTTTCTGTCGGTTCGTTATTAAATGAAATCGGGTTCGCAACATCTCTCGTCGCGCACCACGCAACTTCTCTCCTCTCCGTTTTTGTGCCAACAATTCACAATCGTTTACGCACCATCCCTTCCCTCAACAGCTGTGATGTGTCCCTTTTCAGAAAAGAGTTCTTCCTCTCCCCAAAACCCTTGAGATTCCTCTTCTTCTTTCTCCTTTTCCATCGAGACTTCACCTCGGTGGGGAGCACACACCCGTGTCCAGGGCCTTAGTCATGTACGAGAGAACAGTTGTTCTCGCCTGACCTTTGCAAGCACTGTCCTCAGTTCTATTCGAAAGAGAACTAAACATCTTTTGTCTCCCAGTCTTTGTGGTTTTTTCCCCAAAAAGACTTTGCCTTACTCCGTTTTAACTTCTCTGGATATAATACTACACTCACTAAACTCAACCATTTGTACGTAAGGTGCTCGTGAAAGGTTTAGGGCTTGTGATCTCTGCCCAGGAAACCAAAATGCTCAACAGACGCTTCCTGTAGGATGTGGAGTCACCGGAGAAATATGGCATACTAGTGGGTGAGCGGTACCAACATTTGAAGCTACTGTAAGTGGACTTAACCACCAACGCAGAGAGAGAGGCTCAAGCTGGCTCCAGGCTAAATGTGGGTCAGTGTCACATAGCGAAAAATGATGCATAATGTATGTATTCATGCGTTATCAAGTCGATGAAGGTGCGCCGCCGTCTACGCAGGCGCCTTCAGGGTGAGAGACAGGATGAAGCATGAATGTTTTCATTGGCTGTTGCAGAGCGACGAAGATTCTAGACACAAGGAGAGAATTTGATCTTCCTTGCATTAGAGTAACCGAAATCGACCCCTTTACTGGGATGCGGATTCGCAGACCATCACAGTCCAGGCAACGCAAAGAAACTTCCGGACCTTCTCCTCAGATTCTGGACCTCAAGTCACCTGGCATCACTACAACTGTCCATTGGCTCCAAAGTGTTTCGGCGGTCACGACCTTCACTGCACGAGAGAGATGTGCTATCCTCTGAAGGGTCATTAACCTCTGACACGCTGTCCTCCTCACTTCCCCTTGCCCCAGAGACCCTCTTCAGACCACAGCTTCAGGTGAGCGTCAAAGGTGATACCCGGCCTCACGTGACACCACGATCAGTAGAACAGATAATCAGTCATTTATACAACAAACCACAGGTAATGCTGCAGTGCAGATGTTCCAACACACACTAAAAGTTATCATCAAGAAGAGGGAGTCAGGTTCATTTAATAATTGGACCTCTGCTCTCTGAACTGAACTGTCTGCTATGCGTATGGTGCTAGGATAGGTAGTCAGATTCTTTTTACTTGCTCTCTACATTAAACTGCCTTTAGCATAGTTGCTGTGATGTGCTTGTGTCTGAAGCACGACACAAATTTAACCATATTACCTACGACTGACTCAGCGTCTAGTTTCTCTAGATTCCTTCACGTACTGGGCTCAGAACGCATCATTTCCTTGATGAATTAGCAAAGAAGGAATGACTTGAATGACGGAACCAACTCTCACACGGCCTTACCTGAGAGGAGCCTGTAAACAATCACTGAGGAAGAGAAACAATCTATTGTGGACCCAAGACCGAGCGAAATCGTCAGCAGCGTTATGATCATGTTTCTTGAGAGAAGAACCAATGCAAACGGCTTCCAAGAACAGGATCTGTGACACCTCGCTGTCGTCGCCCGACTCAGGCTGAGCCGCAGGAGTTGGTCCTCCATGGCGATGCGGAAGAGACCAGGTGTCACCCTCGCCAACACTGCCGCTCCCTCTGCCTGCGGCGTTGTGTACTCGACTCGAGTAGAATTACTGAGTCCAGAGATAATTCTTACCAAAAGAATTACTGAGTCCAGAGATAATTCTTACCAAACACTACATACAATAAATATGTACACATTTCATATGCAATGCTTTCCCACAGATACATGGAAAAGCATATAAACTTTGCCTGTTGTAAATACTTCACTCGTTATGTACAATGATGACGAGATTGGATCATTCTTCCTTAATCACTGGAAGCAGTTCAATTACTATGCAAATTGCTGAATGATTTATTCAACGTTGCCCAATCCGTATTAATATTTTGCCCGCTGTGTGACTTATAATGTGATTCAGTCAGGGACCCTGCCTCTCCCACGGACCATTCTGCATCCTCTCCTGCGCCACAAGATAGGTAGGAGTGCACTTGTATTTGCTGTACTTGTGCCAAAAATAACGAAGCACTTACTCTGTGTGTTTGTGCACACACACACACACACACAAACATATACACACACAAAGACGCACACACACACGCACATACACACACACACACGCACATACACACACACACACACACACACACAAACATATACACACACACACACACACACACACACACACACACACACACACACACACACACAGACTGGGGTGTCTGTGTGTATATATACACATATACGAGTGAAAGCATGGTACATATTCGCGAGGTTAAGAGACGAGGCAACACGAGTGTAAGACTTTCTCCCCACAGTACACAGATAATAATCACACACACATAAACACACAAAAAAAAAGTGATAAAGAAATTTACAAGGAATTATGTTATTCTTTCATCACAAAGGATCCCTCATCTAAAAAAGGGTAGACGGAACCAATGCGATAGAGATCTAGCGTTTATCAGCACAGAGTGGTGATCACACTGAGGAAGTAAAGCCATAGAACCCCTCGGTTTTGGTGAAATATCACCGTATATTTTCAGGGTGTGTGTGAAAGCCTGACGAACACTGTGAGCTTCATTGTTTTGTGCTAGTCACTGGAAGGATTAATACCAACAGAATGGGAAAGGATTAGTGCCAGTATGTTGGAACGAGATTAGTGCCAAGAAAGCTGAATGGGATTCCTGCTAATAGAGTGGAAGAGGATAAGTACGAAGCGGGTAGCAGGGTATTAATGACGCCGTTGTAGAGAGGAGGGAACCTGTCCATTTCCAAGACAAGGAATGACAGTTCACATAGAGCCTTCATCAGTAATCAGTGTGATGCGTAAAACTCCAGGTGTATATAACAGGCTTGCATATGAATGCCTTTTTGAAGGATGAGAAATTTATATAGAAATTTATCGTAGAATCATTCTATTATCTTTCAATAGTAAGGGAGAGATTACTGAGGCATCTTAGGTGCGAAGTGCGCTCGTGACAGGTGCTCTCCAGTGTAGGTTACAGTAATAAGCGTGGTCTTACAGGGGTGCTGTGTTGTGAGAGAGACTGAGCAGTTGCCCAGTTCATGTTTAAGTCTGTTGCATTTAAGAGAACAGAGTTGTATGGAGACCTGCATGGAACACTTGGTTAACCAGCTTTGATCCAAGTAGATATTAAGTGATTCGGAGCATAGTGCGTTTTTACTTTTCTACTGTAAACTACAAGGAAGAGTAGGGATTACTGCCAAGAAGATAGAAAAATGAATATACAGATATTCACTGGAGAAAATTGAGGTGGAGGAATCCCCCGATGGATGTTTCGAGGAAAAGATGTCTCACCTGATCCATCGCCATTGGGGTGCGGGATGGTGGGAACGCATTAGATGGATCGAAAGGGAAAGGAGACTCGACTTGAGCGGCAAATATTTGGATAATCCTTTGTTACATGGACGGGGGTAGCCTTAAGAAGATTCTTACTAAGTATATTAGACCCAGAGTAGAAGGTGGTGCACGAGCCAGATCCCTCCATTAAATAAAATACATCATATTAAAGGAACTAAATGCTTTACAGACGCCACAGGAAATGCGACAGATGAGTTTGGGTGAGAGACAAAAACTGAGACAGGCTATATAGGGGAAGAGATTTGAGCTGACATACAAGCAAGGGAAAGATGAGAGCTCTTGACTTACTTAACTTGGACAAAAATGTATACACCTAAAGGGGTAACATGACCATTAATTTTATGTTTTGAGATGGCTTCGGTAACGTAAACAAAGAGAAAACGATTAGTGTCGATATGTTTTTCGAGATCAGGGAACACCACAATTGGGAGCAAACGAAGGGACGTACTGTGCAGAATGTTAGAAAATACCTTCGTAGTTGTAAGCTATTATGGTCAGGTGGGATAAATCATCCCCTGGGAAAGTTAATATTATATCACTATAAAGTATATGAGTTCTTTAGTCCCACTGTCTCTCACTGAGTTATGACTCATTACCATCTCAGCTATCCCGAGCTTACTCTGTGAAAGCTTGATATTTGATTAGTTCTTACACAGACGTTGCAGGCTCCAACAGTGTGGAATTACGAAAACATCCTCTGCTAACTACGCTCTTGTAAGTCTACTTAATATTCATCTACCGTATCCCTAAGAAGTGTTAAGACCTTTATGATAATGACTTTCGATCATTTCACCAAAGCTTTTAACCCTGTCAGCTACAACATACTCATTAACAAAGCCATCAGTAATAGAGTGCGAAGTCTTATTACATGGCTTGTAGACTTCTTTAGCGAGCGCTGTTAGGCTGCACGCCTTCTATGGATCATCTCCAATTCTCAGAGCTTCACATGTAGCGTACCCTTGTGCTCCCTCATTCTTGTCAATGATATCTCGATGGATATCTCTGCACAACTGAAGTAAATCGACAACTGTACCATTGGAGACGGCGTTGACAACAGTTGTCGCGACTATGTCGCCCTCCAGAACACACTCTGGTGTTCCAGGAATAGACAAATGTTAACAACAGTCACTGTCAACAAGGCCAAAGCTATGGTCATGCACATCAACCTTGCTTCCAACCGTATCCTACTCCCTACTCCCTCATTAGGCCCCAGCCTCCTCAAGATTACCGACTTCCCCGACCTTTCTGTTGTCATACTGGGCGGTAAACTAAACTCGAAGGATCACTTTTATTATACCAGTATTAAATCTTCCACCTATCCAGACCCTGGATTCTCTGCACCTGGACTTATGATCGCCTACACAACACGCAGTCTTTCCAAACTCTCCCATGTCATCCCCATCTGGTCTTCTTACTTGTTGACAGCACAACAGAGAGCAATAAATACGTTGCAGAAAAGGGAATGCAAGAACATCCTCGGTCTCTCTTAGAACGCATATCAAGAGGCACTCAACACATTGACCCTCACGACTCTTTTAAACTACTGGACTTAATCCGACAGTTGTGATGAAGTTACTACCCCATCCTAGCCACCATCAGCCTCCTCACTCGATCCCGGGTTGCACTGAACCTATATGAGCAGGTGCAAGCCGGTACGAAAACAGCCTCTTCCAGTTATTGCGAACACTATTTAGCAGACTGTACATTATCTTCCCCTGTTTATTGTGCTTTGTATATTACCTTTATTTTCAACGTTTGGTTCTAGTTTTTACACTATTATTATCATTATTGTTGTTGTTGTTATATCATTATCATTATTACATTATATTACCATAAACAGATTGCAAAATTCTGCACGGGCGACATCCATGTCTAAACAGACACTTAAACAGATGTGCAGAAAGATGAAGAAGTCACACATGAGGAGGTCCTCCATAACATGTATTTCACATGTTGCATAACCACCACCCCTCTTCTCCACAACACACACACTCACCTTTTATTCCACAGTCCACAACTCCCCAGCCCACCACGCAAACACCATTTATTCTCATAAGTGAAATACCTACACCCACACAGGCACGCTATTCCTTCCCACACATGGTCACTCCACCAACCCACTCCATTTACTCCCTCCCACACGGAAGGAACTTGTCAACACTCACACACATACACACACACTATGTATTTTCACACAAACATAACTCGTCAGCTCCCACAGGCATATGCAACAGTCATGCCCACAAACATATCTCCGCCCCACACTCACCATCGACTCCCCCACGCACACCCACCTCGCGCACATATTGACGAGACTAAGCCGTTAACAAGATACTTATATCCATATCCAACTTAGGCTGAGTTCCCCGCAGCTTCACTCCAGTAATGAAGGAATCGATCCCTGTGTAAGTGCCGTTGAAGCACAATGAACGAGATTTGCTTCTGGTTCAAGTCTGCAGTAGTTGTTCTGTCGCCGCGATGGAATCACCAATTAGCGGGGCTGGGGACTCGCTTAACTGTATTTGGATACCATTATCTGCAACTTCCCTCCTAAGTTCCTACATTCTAATGATCTTGGCGAAGTTAGAAGGCAGTATTGCTTTGTTGTAATCCCCTAAAGCGGTTTGTGAACTGGCAGTCGTGGGCGTGTCTCTGACCTGGAGTGACCGCGTAAGGCCCGCCCCTCGGGCTAGCACGCACGGCTCCACCTACCAGTGGCTGGTGGCTGGCTGGTCGGGATGTAGGAGCGCGGCCGTTCCAGCCGCTCGGCAGTCGGTCCCGGGCGCTTGAGCCGTAAGGATGTACAGCGCTCCGCTCGTGGGATCTTTGGGCCATGTGATGCCTCCCTGGGTCTGTCGGGAGTGTCCAAGTGTGTGATGATGATCTCTGGACGCTGGGCTCCTGAAAATGCTTGCTAGAGTGGTTCTTGGGGGGGTCAGTTCGAAGTCGCCAGTGCAGCGGTTAGTAAGTCCTTGGACACCGTTTTGTTTGTTATAGTTGGATGGGAGTGTGTGGTGTGGGACTTAGAAATATTTTTTTCGGTAGCGACACGAGGAGGCAATGACAAGTGAAGCACCCGGCCACCATCGTCTCTCTTCAGGATAGTGAGTACTGTTCCGTTACTTTTCAACATATGTTACGTTTGTAATTCTATTTTTCACAAGATTTTTCACCTTTTCAACATATGATTTCATTTGCTTCTAGTGGAACAATAAGTGAAATACATAAGAAGAACCGAGATCATATTAAACAACCCCAGATACACCAATTCCTTGGCAGGAGGCAACCCCGACCCTGCTTGTCTTACCCAGGCAACTGGTAGCCGACTTGAGCCACGCCAGTACCGCTACACCAGATACACAACACTAGTTCAGGACACAGAGCATTGGCTCACGATACACAGCGCCCACTCAGGATACACAGCACTAGCTTATGATACAACACACCAACTCGGACACACACCGCCCGCTCAGGATACTCATTGCGCTTGCAACCTAAAATACTCAAGTGATGCCACTTACTGATTAATACCAACGCCCTAACTGTCACACTGTCACAGCAACACTGATAACTTACTGTCCCACACCATATGCGACACTCTGGACTTGGACGTCGGTGGCTTCATTTTCTGAATATCGAGAACTGGAAGTAATATTTTACACATATCTTTATTACGCCGTCATAAATTATAATCTAAGGAAAAGTTTCGTGTGCGGTTCTTTACGAGCCTCCTGACGGCGATTTAAATGTCACGAGGTGAAATATTATTAAGTAATTTTTTTTGTCTCTACTCCGACTCGGGAACTTAGAGACGGTGTCGGCCATGCGATACTTATTTGACTTGGCTTCGTTCCAGGAACATATACAAATATTTGTAGTAAAAGTCACTCTGGTGGCCGTGTTCGCATGTCGGAATATTTCTCCACGCACATTACCCCGCACACACTCCGCCTGCCACCTTTATTCTAGCTGTAACTGCGTCGTAGTTGCACAGCGGCCACAGCAGCGACCAGTCAAAACTTTTTTTGAGTAGGTCTTTTTACCTTAGATGTCCAGCTGACTCGGCGTTGACGAGTGTCCATGTAATATTCGAAGCGTCACATACATTTGAAACCTTTTAAAACTGGTTCCTTTGTGTCGATGAACCCTTCAACTGGCTAGTGCAGTGTTTGTCCTTAAGCTTTCTACATTGCCGAACATGACAACTGTTTGTGACCGATTCGGTGATTCGAATGTGTCATGTGTTTGCGTCGCCATATTTACGAGCGTTTACGTTCTGCGTCCAGTGCGTATGTCTCGCTGGCGGTGCTCACATGTGTTCCTGCAAGTCGTCGAGCTCCCGACACACGCATCTGTAGTTCTTTTGTTCTTCTGTGGTCTTAGGTACAGTTCATTTCTTGTCATAACACACTGGTTTTATGCTTGCATGTGTTTGAATGATTTATTTTCAAACGTCATACCTGCATTTCTAAATCAGAAAGTTGTTTATAAGATTTACACCAGTACGGACACCTGTTCCACTGACTCCTCTTGTACAGGTGTCCGTGCGGGTGACACCTGGGTTCGACTTGCACTAGTTCCACCTTACGTTTCGAACCAACATGAATCCACGACTTCATTCGGAATGCTGTATTTAATACTTATTAAATACAGACACTTGTCCCACAATCCAGCAATATTTAGCGACTTACCACAAATATAAAACAATGAAATATGAGCGTAGTTCTATTACAGACACTGGCGTCTTTCTTTAGTGTTTATCTTTTTAGTATCATATATATATATATATATATATATATATATATATATATATATATATTGATAGATAGATAGATAGATAGAT
>JAYMFT010105895.1:0-13643 GCA_038088735.1 Panulirus argus
GGCGCTACCTCGCTGACGCGGGAAACAGCGATCAAGTATAATAAATAAATAAATAAATAATATATATATATATATATATATATATATACTTTTTTTTTTACATTAGAGGCCCCAGTTGGACAAAAGTCCATATGAAGGCAGGGCTTAAATTGAAATATAAAGAGGTTAATGAAAGGAAAAAAAGAGATGAGACAAGGAAAAATACAAATGAATTTTGGAGAAAGTGAAAAACCCATCTTTTAAAAAGTGCTACATTGTAGTTACTGGGAAAGACATGAGACAGTAGAGAGTGCCAAAGCTCTTCAAGGTGTAGGGAAAGAAACAGTTATCAAGATGGCCCATCCACAAGTTGTCAGCAGTCACACAATAATCATGTGATGCAGGAGCTTGCCGAATATTGTGTAGTCTAGCTGGTGTTGGAGGCACATAAGCCATCAGCTCTCAGAAGGCCTAGCTAGTGTTGGGGGCACACAAGTAGCCAGCTCTCGGAACCTAAATCCCAAGTAATACCTATAGAAGAGGGAAAGTGAACAAACATTGTAGTGCTGGGCAAGTGGGTCAAGTTTTGAAGTTAGCGTGAGGGAGTTGATAAGTGAGACCACTTTCAACTCTATTATGTGGAGGAAGGATGCAGAACTAGAACCACCCTAGATGTGATAACAATGCTCCATACAAGGACAAATCAATCCTTTGTATAAGAAGAGCAACTGCTCAGAAGGAAAGAAATTTTGACAACTAACCAGAATCCCAGTTTCTCAAAGGCAGATTTGGCTATTTCTATAATTTGAAGCTTCCAAGATAGTATGCATGTTATAGTAATACAAAATATGTTCACTGAGTAAAGAGGCGAAATTACAGAACCATCAAAGGAGAGAGAAAAGTTGTGAGGAATTTTCATTAGATAAGCAGTATCTGAGTCTTGGGGTCATTAAACTTTAAACAGATTTCATCTATCCCACTGAGGTATCCTGTTCGAATTTATTGAGGAAGTTGTGTCAGGGCGAGATGCAGATTGTGTGCAAGAAGAAAGAGCAGAACTGAAGGAAGTGGAGGAATGCAGTGTTGAGTCATCAGTGTATAAGTGCATTTGGTTATAGAAGAAAGGAAATAGTTTTTAAAACAGAGAAAAAGTATAGAAAACAAGACAGAACCTTTAGGGACACTAATGTTGATGGAGAAAGTGAAAGAGGCTGATCCATCAACAACCACAGAGATAGTCAGGATGGAGAGGAAACTAGATATTCACTAGCTACCTCAAGCATTTATTCAAAATGCTAAGTCATGGGACCCCTCCTCTTTACCTTTAAAGCCCACAGCATCTTCACAGAAATGATAATGGTGGGAGAAAAAAGTTAAAGGGGCCCACACTTTTCTAGACTGGATTTGGTTTGGGACTGTCTACTTGGGGCCCCAGGGCTGGGGCTGATGTGTAAATTTTCCTTTCTTTTGCAGGTTAGGCAACAGCACCCACTGACGGAACTGCTCCACCTCTGTTAAATGTCCCCATTGTCCTACTAAGGCATTTTGAAGTTTTGGATACCTTGAAGATCCCCTTTCCCCAAAACGTTTTCTCAAAGCTAGTAAGCTAGGTTAGGTTAGGTTTGTACCCAACCCTAATCATATACACCACAAATTAGCCAAGAAAATAAGTGGAGAGGGGCTGCGTATCTTGAGGTGATCCGAACCTGATCTTTGTTAATCTCATTATCTCCCTTTTTATAATTCATGGGAAATCATATCTTTCCTTATCTCTCTTCCTTCCAAAGGTGTAACCGCCAATTTTACAGTACTCTCGGGCAGGAAATCCTTCATTCATGGAGTTCCACTTCTGAATTTTTCTTACCCTCATACGACATTTAATATTTCTTTATATTATTTTCAGTCACTAACTATTATTATACTCATGTGATTATTTACGTGTGAAACTCTAGCGGGTCAACCCTCCACCAGCTATTGACTGAGATACGGACCTATAGAATTTAGTTTATGCGAAAATTGCAAACCCTTACGCAGTATGGTATGTATTCTTATTACTTATTATATATGATTATTTATTCGTACTTAAAATTCAAACGCAGCGTTATTTAAGATCGTATTCAATCTAGATTTATTTCCGTGTTCAAGGCAGTCGTGAAGTAAACAAGCCGTCATGGCTGCAGCTACCGAAAAGTGTCAAAATTTTTTCTTTCGATATAAGAAATGGATTTCGAACAATCCTCAAGGAGCATCAGAAATGGAAGCAGTAGTTAAATGGGGATCATACATTTTAGCAGGTATGTTCGAGTTATGTTCTTTTAACGGATTTTGCTGTAAATACGATCGCCCCCCCCCCTTGTTGCCGCTCTTTACATGATTAAGAGTCAAAAGTTAAATACTAGCATGGCCTATTGGCCGCCTTGTTGTCCAGTTGACCAGTGGTCATACCAGTCAGAGTATGAAGTAGGGGAAGGGGGGGGGGTTGACACTATCTGAATAATGGATTTTATTAAACCTTAAGATCTGCGATATCCATGTTATGATAAGCTGCAGTATATATCTAGGGCTGACTTAAAACCGTTGACTGTAATTCCATTCGTGACATAACTCCTGTAAGTGGTACCCATGAACAACAAAATCCACTGAATTTCAAGAGGATAGCTGTAGGATCAGTGAAACACCCTTGGTACTGTAGGAAACCCAGTCCATTAGGTAAATGTACATACATAGCAAGTTAGTATTTTTTTGTATGGATTTTGTAATTTTATTTTGCAGTCTCCACCTCAGTGATATGATGACACACTTTCAGCCATGTTGTGGTAAGCACTATACAGTGGTTTAGCCTCTACCTGCAAAATCCACTAAAATATAAGAGGGTTTATAAGTCAACTGAGTTTCCTCCAGTATTACATATAAATTTGACTGATCATACTGCAGTCCTGGGGATGAATTGTCAGTGGAAGGCATAAGGTCATTGCTCTTGGATTTTGCATACAAGTATGTGTCACATCAATTGGAGGGTCAGTGAAATACACTTGTAATATTGTAGCAGACCCAGTTGACAAATGAAATTTATGTTTATGTCAATAGATTGTTGTTTTCTTTATTTATTTTTATGATTAATGATTCACCAAATCTAAAAAAAAGTATTGTATTGAAAAACATGTCCCCCTAAACAGTTCCAAAAGTTTTGTGGTAGGATTTGTGAAATATACCTTCCACTCCTTGCTTAGTTCCATCTTCTTTTCCAACTTTTAGAAACTGAAATACAAGAAGGGAAGGGCTTCCAACCCCTTTATGATATGTAAGGAAATTTTATGGAAGTTTCAGCACAACATGCTAAAAAGTGTGGGAATAAAGCATGAGTATCATGTGAGTTGCCACTGTGCATATTTATCATTTATTTTATCTCAACTGAAATAATGATTTCTGATTATTTTTTCCTATGTTGGAGGTTCCACTCATGGATAAAAGTCCACATCAAAGTTGGGCCTTAATTGAAATATAGAGAGGATTATGAAAAGGAAAAAGAAGAGAAAGGAAAGTATTTTTTTTTTTACAGATTTTGAAGGAAGTGAAAAACCTGCCTTTTAAAATGTGCCAGGTCATAGTTATTGGGAAAACATGAGAAGGTAGAAAGTTCCAAGGCTCTGAGATGTAGGGAAAGGAACAGTTATCAAAGTGGTTCACCCTTATCATGATATTTTATGTAATAAATCTTTAATTTTTATGGTAAAGTGATTCACATAATACTTTCACAACAAAACTAAAAATTTTTGTTAAATAAATATGTCAGATGCAGATGAGTGTAAGCAACACAGCCTCCGCTTTTATTAGAAAATGTTTTCCTACCTTGTCTTGGTCAACATTTGGTATTGAGAGAGCTAGTGTCTATAAAATCCACTCTTTATATACTAGAGACAGATCATCATTGTCATATGATTCAGGATCATCTTCCTGGTTCTCTAAATCTAGCTAAAGGCTGTTCAGGTTTCTTAATTGAAAGCTCACAAAAATATGCTCTCATTGGCATGTCTGGAGGATGACTGAATGCAGGGAGAAAGAGTCATGCATTGCCACCTCAGGCACCTCCCAGGTTTGGCACTTGGCCTTGAAATTGAGTTGCAAATATTAGTGTGTAAATATGTGTGGAGAGGCATTGCTCAGCTCAAATAGTATCCATCTGGAGACACAAAAGGGTTAAGAGGGCAAGTCCTCCCTCTCCTTTGCCTTTTTTTTTTTTCACTGATCATCATGTATCCCTTTGGGCAAAACAGGTGAGATCTGATCTCTTTAGTAAGCTTTGTTCTCATGCATTCAACAATATCAGGTGCACCTTCTTTTATACGATCCCTGAATTCCAGTTCTGTACCACTAACTACTACTCCATGAATGTTTGTATACATTACTTTCAGTTAACAGTACCATCTCCCAACACTCCTGACCTCTTTGCCATGCTGTCAGGGCTGCTATGTCCTTTTGATTCATTTTCCATCTCAGTTTTTTTTACTCCTGACTGTATTCTTAACTTTTCTTCTTCTCTTCCTTTTGTTTGTCATGTTTGATGAATATCCCATTGTATTCCACCCTGTCTGAGTTTTTCAGTGCTCAAGGCCTGAAGATGCAGGAGGATGAAAAGTATGCATGGTATTGAATGAATTGGAGTGATGTGGCATGCAGGAAGCAATATGTTGTCAGTGGACTGAACGAGGACATATGAAGCAGCTGGGGGAAACCACAGAAAGGTCTTTAGGGCATGGTTCTAGATAGGGTATTGTGCTTTCAGTGCATTACATATGATAGCTACAGAATGTATGTGAGAGAATGAGGCCTTTTCTTTGTTCATGGCACTACCTTACTAATGCAGGAAACAAACAAGTATGAATGATAAGAGAATATGATAAATTGGTAAAGTGTTGCCTGGTGTTAGAAATAACACCAGTACAAATATAAGCTTTGTTGAATCTGGAATTTTACCTGTGCAATTGAAATAGTCAAGAGATGTAAATAATTCCTTGAGTCAAAATTGCAAACACCAGATACCAAAGAACATATTCATTTAGTATATGATTTGTGTAGATGAACAAATATTCCAGGTTACAGATTCCTGGAAAGGGTAATATGATTTGATTATAATACCAGGCTACTCAGTAAGATAGTAGTCATAGATGGAAATAAACCTACAAGTGCATCAGAATCTGTAACATATAGAACTGAATAGAGCTGGCTATGCATGAGGTTTACTACAGCAGGCAATTTATTCCAGACTACATTAGAAGATCCCTTATAAAGTTGTGGCCAGTGTCACATGATTTGAAAGTCGAGTCACACAAGAGCTGCAATAAGGTTATGCCAGTGTAATCTAAACGAAGTACAAAATGAGCCCAACAGATTAATAAATTGTTCCATGTCTTCTGCTTGATGACTGACAGATTTGAATCACTCAATTTTGGTAATTTAACTCAATTACAAGGTGACACCAACACTATCAGTAGAATTTGCAAATATGTTGATCAAGTGTTAGAGAAGTACACAAATAATATTTTGAAATGTATGCATCCATAATCATTTAAGTGATGACCTTTTATATACTTTCTATGCTTTACTTTTATTTGTTTTTTTTGTTTTTCTGCCCTCAGCGAGTTATTTTGATGGCCAAAATAATTTTTGTGATGTTATTTATGGACACTGTATGTTATTTAATGGCTGTCATTAAATTAACTATCTAACTAGGAAAGGTCTCTATGCTCATTGTAAGACAGTAGCATGGATTTGACTTGAAAATGATTTATCCTAAGCTATAATAGAAATTCATTGGAGAGAAATAGCCAGCGATTATATTGTATATTTGCATACATTTCTTTTCAGGCCGTTTGAAACACTCTACACTTCTCTGTGAGATTGTTTATTCTGGATCAAGACTTTTTGAGATGTTTAACGATTTCCTAATAAAGGGAACTCTTCCGCAGCTCACCTCTAAAGAAGGAGACAGGCTGAAGGTATGAAAGAATCTTTGCACTCTATCGTTTCTAATGTACAGTATTAGAAAAGGACCCATTTTTTGTATGGTCTCTTATTTTATAGGGCAGAGATTTATTATCTTTTTATGAATATAGAAGAAAGAGGTTATTTCCTCACTTTAAAATTTTGACCTGTCAGCATTTTTTCTTTAATACATCATGGCCTTTCCCACCTTAGGAAGGTAGCATCAGAAACAGCTGAATGAGTCTTCACAGAAAATTCTCACATAGTTCCTTCTCTTTCTAATTTTAGAAAGTGTTACAGAAGAGGAGGATTTCCAACCTTCTGCTTTTACTTCTTAGTCATCCACTTCAAAATGAATGTAGGGATGCAGTCATGTGTGAAGATGTTTAAAATGTTTAAAGAAATACAGTTATAGATTGTAACATTAATAGATGGATACAAGGTCTTGAGATATAGGAATAATAAGGGAAATGCAAGGTGGATGGAAGAGATTAGAAATGCTGTGAAAGAGAAGAAAAAGGCATATGGTAGATTGCTTGAATGTGCCTGTGGAAGTTCAGCAAAAGAGGAGGGAAGTATATAAAGTGTGTAGGTGAAATGTTAAGAAGCAGATAGAGGAAAACAAAGAAAGAATAGATGAAGATTTTGGAAGTTGAGTGAAAAGTTCCAGGCAAACAAGAAATTATACTGGAAGGAGTTGAAAAAGGAAAGAGGTGGATGGGATGTAAGAGAGGAAATGTTAATGTGAGATGTAAGGAAGGGGAGTTGCTGAATCAAAAGGAGGAAGTGAAAGGAAGATGGACAGAGTATTTTGAAGAGCGGATGAATATGGGAGAAAGGGAGGCAGCAGTTGTTACATGCATGGGTATGGAGGATGGAAGGAAGAGTATACATGTGCAAGGGCCTATAGCAAAAAGAGTGGTAAGAAGGGCAACAATGGGGCTGAAGGTGGGAAAGGCACCTGCAGTGGATAGGATTACCATTGAAATGCTGAAGTATGAAGGAGAAAGTGCAATAGAGTTGATGCATTTGATATGTAATTAGCATGAAAACAGAAGGTTTTTCCTGAGGATTGGTTGAAAGGTATCATTGTTCCTTTATTCAAAGGAAAAGGTGTTAAGGATTTATTTGGTAATTGCATGGGAATGAGTCTGTTGAGTATATCATGAAAAATGGGTGCAAGAATGTTGATTGACACAGTAATGGAAGTGACTGAATGTAGATTAAGGGTTTTAGGAAAGGTAGGGGATGTGTGGATCAGATTTTTGCTGTAAGATGGAATATGGAAAAGTATCTAGCGAATGATAAGAAGCTGGGTGCAGTTTTTATGGATCTGGAGAAAGCTTATGACAGAGTTGAGAGGAATGCTTCATGGGATGTGTTAAGGATATGTGGGGTAAGGGTATGACTGTTGGATGGTATGAAAGCTTTCTATAGAGGAACAAATGCATGTGTAAGAGTGGATGGAGAGTTGAGGAAAATATTTTGTATACATGTGGATATGAGGTAGGGCTGTGTGATGTCACCATGGCTTATTAATATACATATGGATGGAGTAATAAGAGAGATGAAAGCAAAACTAGGTGGTGGTGAAAGGTATGGTAGCTAGTGCCAGGCCCGTTTGTAGATGATACTGTTTTGTTTGCTGAGAATGAAGAGGATTTGCAGAAAGTTGTGATTTTTATGATGTGTGTAAGTGTAGGCAATTGAAGGTAAATCTGAGTAAAAGTAAAGTAATGGTGCTTGAAAAGCAACAGAGTGAAAGTACAGATTTTGCAATGCCCTATAGAATTAAAGAAGAAAGTATACAAAATTCTTTATAGATATGGGGGTAGAAAGACTTGATGAGGTGACAGAATTTAAGTGTTTGGGAGCTGTGTTGGGTATGTTTGGTGATATGGAAGGAGAGAGAAGGGAGAGCGCAGTACAAGGTAGAAGTGTCATTGGGATCCTTGATAGAATAATGAATGGGTGAGGTGTAAGTATGGAAGTGAAGAAATGATTAAGGGACAGCATAGTCTTCCCAGCCCTTACCCATGCAGCCAAAACATGGACATGGGATGAGTCACAGAAGTCAAAAACCCAGGCTGCGGAAATGAATTATTTGAGAGGAGCATCTGGTGTGAGAAGATGGAATGAAGAAAATAATGAAGGGGTGTATGAGAGATGTAGCATGTCAGGGAATGCAAAGGGAATGAATTGTAGAGTGTTAGTGTGGGTGAAATGCTATACTTTGAGGTAATTTGGGCATGTAGAAAGAATGCAAGATGGTGAGTTTGCAAGAATAGTTTGTAATAGTACGATTAAAGGGGTTGGTGAAAGGAAGACCACCTGTGACATGGGGAAACAGAGTATGTGAGGGAGGCATGTAAGAACAGGGGTAATTGGAGACACTTTTGTGGTGGCCACGCCCTTGATGGAAGTTCCCAGAGGGAACGGGTGTCGGAGATATAGTTAGGTAGATAGATCCTTATATTTGCCAGCACACAGCTTGCATCTCATGGTTCTCTTAATGTGTAGCACTGGCAATAAGTTAGGCACAGTGTCAACCACAAGATCTCTTTCACTAGCTGATTCCTGTAATTTTTTACCTTTCAGGTAACAATCACATCAGTGCTTTTCACTCAGATCCACCTTTATTACCTAGTACTTGCTTGGATTGAATATTATCATCCATATATATGACCATCTATGGAGATTGAATAGCTTCTCCTGTAGGATGATGCAATCATCATCATTCTATATTTACCTCATGATCTTGGTATCATTTACAAATGTTTAGATACAGTTCCATTCCATCAGGTAAGTTCTTTTTATACCCCATCCATGTCTTTGATCTAAGGTGTCATAGAAATCTGTAAGATTGGTTATGCATGACTTCCTTTCTCAAAAACCCTGTTGATTTCCCAGTTACAAGATTTTTGATTTGCAGGTATTCATTCATTTGCTTTCTGCTGATCTTTTTCAATTTTTACAGACCACACTTATTAATGAGACTGGCCTGTAGTTCATTGCACTTTTCTGATCCCCTTTCTTAGATATAGGCACAATATTTGCCCTCTTCTATATTTTTGGAACTACATCTTTCACTAATGACTTACTGAACAGCATTTCTAATGGACTAGCACGTGCCACCACACATTCATTCAGCATGTATGGGAAGACTTCATCAGGACTATGGGCTTTATACGAGTCATATTGTTCTAATAACCTGATTGTCATTTCTGTCAGTATGTTCCAGACTTCATTCCTTCACACTTTGGTAATGCTGATGCATTATTGTCTTCCACAATGAAGACACTTTTGAACTTATCATTCAAATCCTTACATATTTTTTCATCCTCAAGTATTCTTCCCTCCGAGTCCCTTAGCCTGATTACTTGCTCTCTTTTTTGATGAGTGGATGTAAACATTTGGATTGTCTATAGCTTTATCCACATTTTTCTCCCCCAGAGTGGCTCTGCTCCTCTTTCCTACTTTGCAGCACTCATTCCTTGCTCTCTTGCTGTATGACATTTCTTGTTGGCCCATATCACTCTCCATTTTGATCCCACTCCCCTAAGGGCCATCAGAGTTACCCATGTTGTGACCTCTTCAATGTAGATTTCATAGAACCTTTGATTGTAATGGTCCATGATCTTATTATAGAACACCCTCTCTCAATCAGTACTCTCAAAGAACTTGATCAATTCCCTATGGTTGCCACGATTGTACTTCCTCTTTGATTCCAGTGCCCAGTCTGAACCCCCTTTGGAATCTTCCACCACCACTTATTAAAAACCAAGCACTATATGATCACTCTTTTGAATAGGAGCACCATACTTCATATGTTTCATGTCCATGCAACAGTTTGTAAAGACAGGGTCAGGTATAGATGGTATATCATCTCCCCTAGTTCGTATATGGTCTGTTTTATTACTGATGCTGGAAGCTATGTGTACTTTAAGGAATTTTTGTCTCCATCACACAGCATCTCCATGGGAATCTAATTTCTCCCAATCTGTTTCCCTGTAACTGGAATCCTTCAATATCAGTACTTTACTATCTTGTTGCTTCCTTCACCACCCTTAATTGTTCATTTCTTGTTTTCTATATACACTTGTTTCACATCATTGCAGTTCTTTTGAGGATTGTAAACTAAAAGTAGTATGATACACATCCTTCCCACCATAGTTTTCCCAATATGTGTGTGAATGTATACATTTCTTTTTCTTCTGTACTTTGTTTCCAGCATTAGGGAGGTAGCACCAGGAAATGTTGAAAGGAAAGGCCTCATTTACTCATATCTGTTCTCTAGCTTTCATATATAATGCACTGAAAACATAGCCCTCTGTCCACAATTAGGCTGTACAGACCTTTCCACAGTTTCTCCTGGCTGCTTCATATGCTCTGGCTCAGTCCATTGACAGCTCCCTGTATACCACATCCCTCCATTTCACTCTAACCCGTGCATGCCTTTCCCCCTCCTACATGTTCAAGCTCCGAGCACCCCCCCCCCCCCCCACCTCTTCCTCCTTGTCCCTTCCACATCTCACACATATATCCACTTTGTCAACCTCACCTCATTCATTCTCTTCATATATCCAACCCATTTCAACACACCCTATTCAGCTATCTCAGCCATACTCTTTTTCTCACCACACCTCTTTTTTTACCTATCATTACTTACGTGATCAACCCTCCTCACACCAAGTATTGTCCTGAGACATTCGTTTCCAACACATCCACTTTCTTCTTTGCAATTTGTCTAACATGGCATTTTAGCTGTACCTTTGGAACTTTATATGATGTTTAAGCTGTACCATTGGAACTTTACATCACTTGTGAGCTGAACGATATTAACTTTATGTCATGTTTGAGCTGTACCGTACTACATTTACATGATGTTTGAGTTGTATCCTTGGAACTTTATATCATTTTTAAGCTATACCATTGCCTTTATATTACATTTGAACTGTACCACCTCATCTTGTCTTGTTTCTTTATGATGTTGATTATCTCTCCAGCAGTAAGTTAAGCACTTATTTATAATTAGATACTTATTTGTTATGTTTCGGTTTACTATTGCTACAGTTATTGCAGAGTTTTACCTTTCAGGTACTGTTAACAGTAATGGAGTATGTTGAGGTGCTGGTGGAAGTAGCTGCTGTTCAGCTCTGGGGAGAAATGGGACGTTGGGCTGTGGTTACTATTATTCAGCTTGCTAAGTAAGTATCACATACAGGTCTTTTTGAATCATAAACATGGTCAACATTTTATTGTTGGTGACATTTTTTTATTTTGCTAAAATATAATTTTTGAAGCTGTGAAATTTCTTTGTTGACCATTGGATGAATATGATGTTACATTCCTACTTTTTACATTACTTTAGGTGTATTGGGCGGCTTCTTTTGGTGCTGAGATACAAAATATCCATAGTTCCTTCTCCTCCTATCAAACCTTTAGACAGAAGAGCTGCTGTTAAATCAAAACAGCAGAGTTTCATGCATACATCACAGGGTTCAAGTCCAGGTGAGATGCTGATGCTTACTTTTTTTTTAAGATGCAGTGGTGGGCCACATAGAGTCTTTGACCAACCAGATGTTCCCTATGGGCTATATTTTCCCCACTCCTGCTGTAGTTACAAAGCAAGTTAGCTTTTCTTTGATTTCTGTCAAGACTTTTGGTTCTCTTTGTTTCCTTTTTATTGCTCTTTCCTTTGCTCTTTTGATTGTAGATTTTACCAATTGATACTTTTTTAATTGAAATCAGTTTTTCTGTTGCTATATTCATTTTACTGCCCGGTAATCATTATTAAGAAAAAGGAAGAAGACACATGTAGTGCAGGATATCACAAGTCTTAATATTTCTGCAGAAGTCATCCGACTGCCACGATCTGGTCGAGTCATAAGAACACTGGCTGGAGCCCCACCAACCCACCAGCGGACATTTACTCCTCCACGGCCTCCTAATAATAATGAGAATGAGCCTGTCATCCCAAAAATTTTATCAACCAGACATCTTGCTGCTGAGGTTTGTCTTCATGCTTGGTGTATTGTATTTTGAATGTAACTGTTGCTTACTGTATGAGTGGAACATGTAAAATCTTTCCAAGCGCTTCACTTTATGCACATCTCCAAGCACTGTACCATAATTTTGTTTTCTGTCATGTTCCTAAAGATACTTTATGAGAATTTAAATATTTTCATTTACAAGATATCCTGAAGTAATGCTTTAATTTACAGGTAGTTGCAGTATTTGGAAGAGATGTGCAGCTTTGGTGAATATCAGCATTTAAGAATAGCTGTCATAACAGTTTTTAATGGCCAGTATACTCTAAGAATAATTTTTGCAAATAGGTGGATGTAACTGCATCCTCATAACTACAGACATTCATAGCCTTTCCAAATAAAGATGTATGGTACATATAATGAACTTTTCATGTGGTGCTTCACAGGGATGGTGTCAGGTTGATAATATGGGTGTGAAATATTTATTAATAAAATGGGAATTAGAGTATGTGGATAGGCAGATGACCCAGTAAAACCCCACATTAGTGTGATATATTATTAAGTCCTGTTTAGATGCCATAGATTCTTTTTGTGAACTGTTGTTCCATTTATGCAAAGGATTAATCTGTCCTTGTATGGAATATTGCTCTAACAGTTGAGGAGGTTCTTGCTCTCTATAGTTATTAGAGAGTTAAGTCCAAAGCAGTTTGACTTATCAACTCTTCCAGTTTAACCTCACAGCTTGACCCACTTGCCCTATACCACAGTGTTGATTCACTTTTTATCTTCTATAAGTATTGCTTTGTTTTTGCTCCCAAGAGCTGGCTACTTGTTTGCTTCCACCATTACTTCACCCATGTATTACTCATCAAGCTACTGCATTCCATAAATACGGTTTGGCTATTGGCAACTTAAAGGTGGGCCATTTTGAACCAATTCACATTTCAGTTAATGCCTAGCATTGATGTGGGCTTTTGTCCATGACTAGAGCCTCCAAAATGAAACAAAAAAAAAAAAATGTACATGTACTGTATTATAATCATCATTGTGGTATATATTAGTATTATGCTCCACCATTACAGTACTTAGTGTACTGGGAGAGAGTTTTATGCTTGTGGAGCCCCATACCTTGAACCATCTTTATCATACAGCTTTTTAAACATCTCTATACTGTCCTTATATTTTCCTTCCTCATTCAGTTTATTCCATTCATTTACCACTATTACACTGTAAATCTACTGCTTTACATCCATTCGAACAATTTTTTCTTTGATTTCTTGTTGTGGCCTCTGGTTACTCTATCGTTGTATCTTTAATAGCACTTTTCTCATGGTGTATAATCAAACCAATTTTAAAACTTAAAGGTAAAAGGTTGAGATAAAGTCACCAGTCACTCTTCTCTCTTCCATAGCGGGTGAATATAAGGTCTCTAAGCCTTTCCTTGTAACTCAGCTCTCTTAATTCCATAACCATCTTTGTTGCCTTGCTTTTGAACCTCTCAGTTAGCTCTTTGTGCCTCTTTAAGGGTGATGACCAAATCTGAGTAGCATATTTTAGTTTTGACTTAATGTAAGATGTGAACAGTTTGTTGAATATTTCATTATCCTTATACTTAAATTTTATTTTAATGTTTGCCAGGAGACAGTCTCTCTCTCTCTCTCTCTCTCTCTCTCTCTCTCTCTCTCTCTCTCT
>JAYMFT010105906.1:0-13643 GCA_038088735.1 Panulirus argus
TATATATATATATATATATATATATATAATTTTTTTTTCTTCTTTTTTCATACAAATTCGCCTTTTCCCGCATTAGCGAGGTAGCGTTTAGAACAGAGGACTGAGCCTTAGAGGGATAATCCTCAATTGGCCCCTTCTCTGTTCCTTTTTTGGAAAAAGCAGAAACTGAAGGGGAGGATTTCCAGCCCCCCGCTCCCTCCCCTTTTAGTCACCTTTTACGACATGTAGGGAATACGTGGGAAGTATTCTTTCTCCCCTATCCCCAGGGATATATATATAAATATATATCTATTTCTTTATTCATTATACTTGATCGCCGTTTACCACGCTAGCGAGGTAGCGCCAGGAAACAAACGAGCTAAGTTATCTGGGCCGTCGGACTTGCTAGGATTTAGTTGGTCCAGGTATTTAGGTATTTCAGAGCTCTTTATTTCTCTAACCTTCAACTCTACTTAATCAGATCCTGGAAACATTTTCAATGGTCGCAGTTTTGGAGATGTTTCTTCAATTGTGAATAAAGAGTCAAAAGAATAATTTAGTATAGTAGCCATTTCCTTGTTGTCTGTAGATGAATGCTAACACTGATGACAGTCTTTTTCTCAGTGGCTTCATTTCTGAAAGCATTATCTGGGCACTGTCTACATATATTCCAAGTTTCATGTTTGTAGGTCAAAACCTAAAATTGCTTCAAATAGCATTACAAATCTGCCTGACTATATAACAGCAATGATGAACAGAGATGATAAGGGGGGGATTGGTCCTCTCAGTATGAAACACAAATAAACCTTAAGAACTGTTGATGGGTGTCTCACTCAAAGAGTATATAATGGGTGAGATTATTATTGAAAAAAGGTATACAAAGGTGCAGACACATTAAAGCTCTAAGAAAAACTACACTTACCCAGAGTAATCATATATGTGATAATAATGGAGGGATAATCAGGATGATGAAGAGAGAAACAAGATGCTCCCTCCATGGATATGATAAAGTTCTGATAATGCGGGATTTCAGTTAAAAGGAAACCAGCTAGGAAAATTTAAAGAATCATCTAAAGAGAAATGTAAGGAGGCAAATCTTCCTAGAATGAGTACAAGAGAATTTCATGTAACAATGTATCATCATGTCATTGAGCACACAAGAACCTAAGGGGATGGTAAACCATCTCTGTTAGACCTTATCTTTACACAAATCTATGTGGAAATTGACCATATCAAATATGATACACCAACTTGAAGAAGTGATCAAGTAATGCTTGCATTTCATTTTGTGGTTAAGGAGACACAAGTGGGGTATGTAAGGGAAGACAGGACTCAAAGAGGGAATATCACGACAAATACATAAAGTTAATCAATTTCTTTTGGAGTATGAATTGGGAAATGGAGTTCTATAACCAAAGTACAGATTACTGTTATGGGAGGTTCAGCAAAATCTCAAATAAAAGAGCTAGAACAAAGGTACGACTGGATGCACATGGGAAAAAAACAAAAGACATCAAAGAACAAAAGGACTTAGAGATATAATATGGGCAAGATATAGATAACCCTCTAGCCTGTCAACATTGGAAAAGAGTAAGAGAGCATGAAAAGAGCACAGCAAATTAAAGAGGGAATGACAGAGAAACTTTAAAAAGAATATTGTGAACAAAGCAAAAGATGATCCAAAACTTTTACATCATAATAATGGTAACAATGAAATTTCACAATAATGAAAGGAAACAAAAATGTGCGGAGTGGAAATAGCCACACTGATAGATTAAAACAGTCAGTTGACTGTTATGAATACCACTTGGTAATTTTTACTGTCATTCACATTAACAATATTTCATTATTGTAAGAAAAATCATCGTTCTAAACAGTAATATCAGTAGCATTGATGATATTTTTACATGCAGTGTTCTTTATCATTCCTAGAACTTACCCAGTACAGAACTTTTTTGCAACAGTCTTTTTCACTTGGCAAAAACACCACATCAAACTTCATAGTAGGCCTTCTTGCAGTAGGCTGCTGTGTTGGGTACAATTGCAGTGATCAGCTTAAAGGTGACTCCGGCATTAGTAAACCCCTGAAACAAACAAATGAAATTAGGCATTTTCTAAAATGAAAGTAGGCATATTCTGAAACAGAACATTACTTGTACTACTCAACCCTTGCCCACCCTGTTCAAATGAAACATGGATCTTTGCACTTATAAAAGTAATTCTTATTTTATCACTATACAAACTAAATTGACTCATTAAGTGAGATGAAAGTCCCTGTTCATGCTCTTCCAGACAAGACTGCATCCAATCGCTAATGATTACTCTAATATCTTCATCTGAAATGTCACTGTAACACTGTAATATTTAGCGCAGTATATTGGCCAAGGTAGTTCCAATTAAACTCTTAATAATCAAAAAACCAATTAAACTCTTAATAATCAAAAAATAATTGCTTTACTCTGGGAAAACTTCTGGTAGCTACAGCAGTCAGTTATACTCTCCCTCTTGTAAAAAGAACCTAGTTGGGGCATTAAGAAAAGCATTCATTCCCTATAAAGTTATGACATCCTTTCCCTCTTAAACTTGAAACTAATATCATATATAAATACATTTATATTCATTTTTATATATTACTTGATTGCGGTTTCTCACGTTAGCAAGGTAGCACCAGGAAACAGATGAAGAGAGACCCACCCACTCATATACACACATATATACATACATGCATGTGCCCATACATATACATACATATGACTATATATACATATACATATATACACATTCACACATTCATACTTCCTTGCCTTCATCCATTCCCAGTATCATCCCGCCCCACAGGAAACAGTATCGCCACCCCCTGCGTCAGCAAGGATACTCCAGGAAACAGGTGAAGAATGGCCACATCTGCTCACACTCACTCTCTAGCTGTCATGTGTAATGCACCATAACCACAGCTCCCTATCCACATCCAGTGTAAAAATACATATATACTACCATTTGTACCTTGTTCATTATCAAGGAATTTACTAACTCCTTGCTGTATTACAGAAATACAGAATAATCTAAATACTACAAACAGAAAATATACATCCTTAAAATCATATATAAGTACAATACCTTGTTCTTGTTTCATTTTCAATGTACCACATGCAATTTTGTACTCCTTAATATCACTGTCATATTCTACAAATCTAATCTCACAGGTTTATTTATAACCCTACCAAACCTTGTTTTGATTTTCACCGTGTTTCCTGAAGAAATCATACAGGATGAACTTGTTCCAGGTCTCTTCCTGCATATATCAGACTCTATTTGGCTGGGAAAATTGATGATACCTTGTCTTTGATCTTCAAGTGTTCTATCAGGTTCCTGAATCAGAACTTGCCCAGAATTCATTTGTCCTGTATCCTGCTGTGTGTCACTCATACCATCCTCACTCTACTCCTATATGATTACCTCCCTTGGAGATCCTTGCTCTAACAACTTCACACTTCTAAATCTCATTTGACCAATATGTTTCCAAACAACTTTATCATCACACAATTCTTTCTTACATGAAAGAAGTCCAGTTACTTTCACTACCACTCCTGGTACTCAATGAGCTCCCCTCCCTTATAATTCTCTACAAACCTCATCATTTACCCTGAATTTCCTCAAAGGTCTGCCTTTATCATCATATTTCTTTTGTTCTTCTTGTTTCCTTTTCACCTTTTTTTCAAGTTTGGTCTCAGTAGGTTAGGAGTCCCTGCAGATTTCTACCTATTAGCAACTCTGTTGGGATACTACCAGTTACAGACTGTGGTGAACATCTGAATAAGAACCTAAACAACCTTATTTTGATGTCTGCTTCTCTCATTTTCTTTAACCCATTTTTGAATGTTTGAACAGCTCTTTCAGCCATTCCATGAGAGCTAGGGTGAAAAGGAGCACAAATAACATGGTCAATCCCATTTTTCTGCATAAACTGGCCAAATTCATAACTGGAAAACTAGCTTCCAATATCACTGAATAACACTGAAGGCAGCCCATGAGTGGTAAAAATACCCCTTAACTCAGCAAAGGAAGTGAGTACTGATGCATTATTCATAATTCTTACCTCTAACCATTTTGAACAGGCATCAATGAGAACCAAATAAATATGCCCCATTAACAAGTCCTGTGAAATCTACATGTACTCTCTCCCATGGCTTATTTGGGTATGGCCAAACATGAAGGGGAGTAACACTGGGTTTATTTCTATTCACTCAACAAATCTCACTGATTTCTACCATTAGTTCAATACCCCATCTAAATTAGGCCACCAAACATATGATCTAGCAATCCCCTTCATTGTGGGGATACCTGGATGAGCCTCATTCAGTTCTCTTAATACATTTTGCTGTCATGCTTGGGGAACCATTACACTGTTCCCCGACATTATGCAACCTTCATCATACAGGTTGTACCTCTCTAATCCGGCGCTCTGTGGTCCGGCAACCCCCATGCTCCAGCACATTTTGAATCTGCCGCCATTAGTTTGTAGATCTGCCACCAGGGTAGCGCTGTTAGCATGTTAGCAGCGATAAGATGCCAAAATGTGTTTACGAGGCAGCCGAGCTAATCAATAGTCCTGTTAATTTCTTATATTTAGCTTATCTTAGCCCTTCAGGATGTCTTCCAAGAGACCAAGAGGTGCAGAAGATGGTGATAGTGCTAATAAGCATAAATTATTATAGATGCTTTAAAAGTTGGTGTTACTGAGAAAATTAGATAAAGGAACTTCTGTAAAGACTTTGTGTGAGTACTATGAGATTGGATCTTCAACTGTGTATGACTTAAAGAAACAAAAGGAGCAGTTTTTTATGTTTTTTGCTGAAAATGAAAGCCAGAAAAGTTTAAAGTTTTAGAAAACTTTGAGAGGTGCCAGGAGTACAGAATTATACAGTGCAATCATAAAGTGGTTTAATTTCTGATGTAATGAAGGCGTAAGCATTTCTGGGGAGATGCTTAGCGATGACAAAGTTTGTGGATAAATTTCCACAGTTAGTGGCAGTGGAAAACTTAGCACCAGAATAAGTGTATAATGCTGAAGAATCTGCCCTGTATTGCATCATATGCCAAGAAAAATCCTTGCCCAAGAATTGAGGAATCTCCATCTGGGGGTAAAGATTCCAAAGATTGGGTAACAATTCTTGGCTGCAACAATGCTGTAGGAACACATGAAACCAAGCTGATGGTAAATGGTAAGAGTGTTCACCCGATGGCCTTTAAAGGAATGAAAATTCTTCCACTTATTTACTGTGGTACTAAACGAGGGTGGATGACAACTAAACTTTTTCTTGAATGGCTTGAAAATTACTTTGTGCGTGAAGCTAGAGCACATTGTTAAGGAGCATCCACACCATCATGCAGTGCCCGGCAGGCACAAGTGTTAAGTCCGTCATCAAAACTTTGTGGCAACTTTGATGGGCAAATCAGCGGATTGCCCATGCCTGTAGTTGAGTGAAATCAGACATTGCCTGGTGGTTTGACGCCGAGTCTGGAGCAACGGCACTGCCAGCAACAAAAAGTTACCACTCTTTACACCATATAGTTCTCTGCACTGTTCTTTTTTTTCTTTTTTACACATACAGCAATCAATATGCTACACAGCACTATTCTTTTTTCCTTTCAACTTTGCTGCCAACTATCAACTGGCTACAGTACAACTTGACAGCCCAACTACCTCAACAGTGTGGACAACAACACAGTCATGCCCAACACACTTTGCCCGGTGAGGGTATAGGCCGCCGGGAACTGTCTGATAGTGTGAACGTGGCTTAACTCTGTTGGTCTCAATCCAAAGTGAAAAATATTTTTGATTTCATACAATTGTATGGCACACCCTAAAGCAGAACCTTATTTGGAAGCATTTTTGGTTGTATTATTTTGTGCTTTACGCTCTGTTCTACCTTTGATAACACAGCAATATGCATGTGGAACGAGCTGGCAAGACTAGGGGTCGGGCATATGTTTACATAGGGGTTCCCTCAGGGGCCAATATCTGCTTTCTGGCATTTTCTGAGGTCCAGCAGTGGTCAGGTCCCAAGGCTGACAGATTACAGTGGTTCAAGCTGTACTAAGTTCATCTCTACACACATAAAAAGACTTAAACTTTGAAACCTGAGCAGCATTTCACCAACCATTCTTGATAAAACAAAACTTTTACATATACTGGGTCAAGTGCTGTCCATTTCCTGATGTGTTCAGCTACAACTGGTGAATCTTCAATGTGCTCTAACAACAAGACAGTATCTGCGGGTAGTTGTACTGATGCTGGTTTCTCTGCCAATGGTAATCTACTCAATGGGTTAGCATTTGCTTTGTCATGACCATTTCTAAATTTCAACTGGTGATCATAAGTGGTAAGTGAGATGGCCCAATGTTGTATTCTCACACTAGCCATCCTGGACAATGCCTTGTGTTCATGTAAAAGTGAAACTATAGGCTTGTGATCTATGCCTAATGTGAATGATCTTCCATACACATAGTTATGAAAGTGGTACACCTAAAACATTACTGCCAAACTCTCCTTGTCAATTTGTGCATAATTTTTCTCAGCATCATTCAGTTTGTGTGAAGCAAAAGCTATAGATTGTTCTGATCCTTCTTCATTTTGGTGTGCTAGCACTGCCCCTGCACCATATGGTGATGCATCACATGACAAAACAAGAGGCCCATCTGTATCATAACGTACTAAAACATCACAAAAAAATAACATCTGCTTTGCTTTGTTAATGCAGCTTCTTGTGGTTGTAAACACTGCCATGGCATCCCATTCCTTAACAACATATACTATGATGCAAACACTGAAGAGAGGTTCCTGAGAATTTTACCATAAAAATTTACACCTAAGAATGATTGCAATGTTTGCACATCTGTTGGCTTGGGTGCATCCACAATTGCTTTTACTTTACTTTCTAATACTTGAATGCCTTGTGCATTAATTTTGTGTCCCACATAACATACATTGTTTTGGGAAAACTCACATTTGTCAAAATGTAGCTTCAAACCATTTTCATTTGATCTCTCTCCCACCTTGGTCAAATTTGCTCTCTGTTCTGCTTCAGTGCTTCCAGTGATCAAAATATCATCTAAATATATAACATTGTATGGGATATCTTTCAATTAATTATACATTTCTCTCTGAAAAATTCCAGGTGCACTCTTGATCCCATACAGTAATCTGTTTGTCACACAATATTTCTTTGACTCTTCATCCAATAACATCTGTTGATAAGCATTACTCAAGTCCAATTTGGAGAACGACTTACCTCATACCAAACATGTCAACAACTCATTTCTTTCTGGGACTGGAAAAGTGTCCTTCTCAGCTACGGGGTTTACTGTCACTCGAAAGTCTCCACAAATTCTAACTTGTGAGGATGGCTTGGACACATCCACTATCGGAGTGGTCCATTCTGAACTTTCTACTGGTATGAGTGTTCCATTTGCCACTAGCCTGTCCATTTCTATGTCTGTGGCCTCTCTCAAAGATAAAGGCAGTGGGCAAGATTTCAAAAATTTTGGCTTTACACTAGCATCTACATAAAGTTTGGCCTTCCCTGCAATGTATGTTCCTAAACCTTCTTTGAATACACTGGCATACTTCATTTCTAAACCCTTCACAAACTTTTCATTGTTATCCAACTGTTCCTGTACTTTAAACACTGAATTCTTTCAACCAATATGGAGTGTTTGTAACCAGTTCATACCTAACAAATTTTGTCCATCACCTTCTAAAACTACTAACTGCAACTCATCTACTAGACCATGGCATGTGACATGAGCTTTCATAACACCTTTAGCTCTCAATCTTTTTCTCCTTTGTATAAATTCAACATCACATCATCTTCTGTCAGTTTCTCTTAAAATCTGGGTACTTTGTCACACACATTCTCCGAAACATGCTCATTAATTACAGTAAGACTTGCACCAGTGTCTATCTCCAAATCTACCTCTTGCTCTTCAATATTTAGTCTAGACATAAATAGTTGAACACTTCCCAGCTGTACCTCACTTTTAATTCCACTACTATAATATAGTACTGAACTGAATTCAAAAGAGTCCTCTTTACCCCTCTGAACACCATTATTATTTTCTAATCCTTCTTCCTGTTTTCTACATTTTCTACTTGAAACATCTAACCTCCTCTCGGTGGTCCTCCTTCCCCTCTAGATGTGGGTCTCCCTCTTGGTGAAGGCACTCTTTTGGGTGTGTTGTTTAGAGAAGGCTTGAAAATGCTACTTGGAAATGCCTATCCATCCTTTCTTCTCTCGATCCAGCTCAGTTGCTAAGACTGCCAACATTAAAGGAGAAATGGCTTGCTTGTTGGCAGCTGTAGCACCTCTTGTCTCTGGCTCAACAGCTGTTTGGATGATGAGCTTCACTGCATATCCAACAGGGTAAGCCTTGTGTCACTACAAGCAGGGATGACGACTGTTTCATGTATGACATGTCCTGTGTTGCCTCTATTGCCACCACCAGATCATAGATTTTCTTGTACAACAGAATCTCACCAGTTTTGGGCTCTAATGCTTGTAGTTCTGCTTGAATCTGTTCATTGTTGATACCTATAATCAACTGGTTGTGCAACATTTGATCTTGCAGGTCTGTTGTCAAGAGGTGAAATTGCAGTGCTTTTTAAGTTTTTTCAAGGTAGTCATATACTGAGCAACATTCACCTAACTGCCTAATTCTCTTATGGAATTTTAATCTTGTTACTGTATCTGACAGCTTTGTCACATGATGTTTAAATAACACTCCACAGAGTTCTTTAAAAGTCAATTCTCCAAGATGATCAGGCTTGCACAAATTTCTTAGTAACTTGAATGTCTTCGGTCCTATCAATGCTATCAATACATTATTCTTCTTGTCCATATCATTTATATCTATTGCCAAAAAATAATGTTGGAGAAGCTCCTTGTGCTCAGTCCTGGATTCAATGTCTGGATCAATTTCATTTATGTAACCAATTAGACATTGTTACTGTTTGCAGTAAACCAACTGTAGAGATCACTCGACAATGCTGACTGGTGACCTTTGTGGACACACTTTTTTCCACTTTTCAATAACTTCCATAGGGGGTCTACACTAATTTCATGCAGTTTTATCTTTGTTGTCACTTTATGTAATATTTTGTTAGTATATTGGTAAAAGTAGTTCCAGTTAAACACATAATAGTCTAAAAATAATTTCTTTACTCTGAGAAAACTTCTGGCAGCTACAGCAGTCGGTTATACTCTCCTTCTTGTATACAGAATCCAGTTGGGCCATTAAGAAAAGCATTCATTCACTATAAAGTTATGACAATCCCTAGCCCTAATCAATTCTTCCATCTCTTCTTGGTCTATCTCTCCTCTTTGTACCTTCTACTGTACTACAAAATATCTTCTTGAACAACATGTCATCTGCCTTATGGTCTATTTGATCAGACCATTTCAAAACACATTTGTCCATGCTCTCTTTTAACGACTAATTCAAACCATATAACCATCTCACATCTTAATCTTTCATTCTATCTAGATACATGTATCCTGCTATCTCAAACTATACTAAGCAAATTATGCATCCATACTATTCTTATTCTTAAGCTATCAACTAAGGAAAAGTACTCCATGCAAGCTTATACACAGTTTTCCATTCATTGCACCATCATTTTTTTCCCTTGCATGACAGCTTTCAACTTCTGCTTTCCCACTCCCATCCTTACTAAACTTCAAATATCTGACCTCATCCACAGCAACCACTCCTTCACCAAGCAAACTGATCTTACAATAAACTCACTTTTTTTTCTAAACCTAACATCTTAACTTTATCCGCATTCTCTCCTATATATTTTTTTTTCATGTTGAAGGTTCCAGTCACAGACAAAAGTCCACATCAAGGCTGGGCTTTATTTGAAATACAGAGAGAAGTATGAAATGGAAAAAGAAATGACATGGGAAAGTATTTATGAATTTTCGAAGATGCGAAAAACTTGTCTTTTGAAATGTGCAGGTCATAGTTATTGGGAAAGACATGAGAAGGTAGAGAGTTCCAAAGTTTCGACTTGTAGGGAAAGAAGTAGGTATTTCTGATGTCCACACAATAATCATAAGGTGAAGCAGTTTGCTAAATATTGCATGGTCTTGGTAGTGGTATGAGCACACAAGCAGCCAGCTCTTGGGAGCAAAACCTAAAGTAACACATACAGAAGAGGGGAAAGTGAATCAACAGTGTGGCGTAGAGCAAGAGGGTCAAGTTAGGAAGTTAGCTTGGGGCAGTTTGTAAGTCAGACAGCTTTCAACTCATCTCTGTCAAGTAAGGATGCAGAGCTAGAACCACCCCAAATGTATACATGGAGCAACCGTTCAGAAGACAACAAGTTTCAACATCTAAACAGGACACCCAATTTCTCTGAGGCAGACTTAATGTTGGGTTTCCAAGAAGAGTGAATGTTACAATAATACCAAGTATGTTCACTGAGCCAAGAGTTGGATTTACATTTACATATACATATCGAACTGGCTCACCATTCTATCCAGCTCCTCCTTTGACTAGCTAGTAACATAGTGTCATCTGCATACAGTAAATGCTGCACTTTTATTCTGCATCTCTATGGTTAAGCATCACACCACAACAGTCCCTTTTTGCTCTCATCTTATGTATTGCACCATCCATAAAAATATTAGATAAGCACAGTAACATTATACCATATAAGCATGATGCAAATTCTATAACTTACTCAAACTAATACAAACATGATGCAAATTCTGTATTTTCTCAAACTAATCACTCTTATCCCCACTTACACTAACATTTACTATTTCCATTAAAATGTGTATAATAGCATTCAGAGTCATCCATCCCCACAATACAGAGCCAAAAAAGCCCAAAATTCCTTCCTATTCACTTTTTCATGTGCCTTTTCTAAATCCATAAATGATGCATATTGTGCACTGTCTTTTCCAATAGAATTTTCTACACTATTTGCCTATGAGAAAAAAATCTGAATGCACATCATCTTTCCTTACTAATCCCACCTAGTTACTCACTAACAAAAGGTTTACAAATCCTTTCATCGCAATCAATTATTATCCTACAATACACCTTGATAACTATACTAAGGACAAATATTCTTCTATAATTCTTACATCCACTTTTACTCCCCAGTACACACCTAACACACTTATATGTGTAGAAGAATTACAGCCCACTGGTGGAAGAGAACAAAGATGTAAAAATAACTCCCCTCATGTTACTTATCTTGCTCATTTCTTGAGCAAATGCATTGCTATAATTTTGTTTTCCATCACCTGTCACTAATTGGTTTTTCTAGGTAACTGGAACAAAATATCTTCACTCAAAAAAGTCAATAAATTTCCTAAGGTGGTGGTGCTGATGCCAGGAATGTGTGGTCATCCATATGATATGACTTTTGTCAATACTTGTCACTAAATACAGGCATGCTCTTAAAATGAGTTTTTATTGATGTAAAGTTTTACTTTAGGGATGTAGAAATTTGGATGTATGTTCTGGGGAGTTTTTGGAATGTTGACTTACAGTTACATGAGCACCTTCATACATACAAACACTTTGTACTCTTTTTCTTATTTCATGACAACAAATAACATGAAAGTGGGAAAATAACTGATGAGAAAATGTGGGATAACAAAATGTAAAGAAAAGCACAGAGATTCTTTGATTCACACTTGAGATGCATTCCTAAAAACCTGAGTGTAAATCAAAAACATAAACTTTTTTTTTCCCCCCATAAGCATAATGTCATAAACTGAGGATACATTTCTAGACAGTAATTTAGATATGCTAACATAACTAAGGTAAAGAGTGAAGACATAATAGCTTAATAAATCCACACAAAACACACATAAAAGTATAAGCATAACTACTGAAGACACTGTGACTAAATAAATCATTGCTAAACAACATTTACACAATTTGTTTCATGCAAAAGCATTATGTTCTCACTGTAAGATATCTGGCCACTTCATGCATGGCTGGTATGGTTCCTTTGTTTAGGGAAAAAGGTATTGTGAGTTTCTGAAGGGGGTTTCCTGGTGTGAAAATCTTTTTACATACCTCGTCAAAGAGTGATAAGTCCGACTAGTAAATGAAGAATGGATGCATTGAAAAATCACCAAGACCTATGAAAACTCCACCTTGGGGCCAACCTTGACCTTGTTTCAATGTTTATATTACATCCTTGTTACTTTTGTCCACTTGCCTAAAGTGGGTATAGCCAATAAACACAATGATAAACAATCAAATTTCATTAAACGGAATTTCATGGTAATTCTGCTATAAAAATACTCAATCATCTGAATAGGAATTCATATACTTAATATCAAAACTATTTCAGTGTGAAAATAGATGATACAAAATGTAATGATGCAATATTTGTTGGAGTTTAAACATAACATAGTGCATAGAATTAGGTTTAATGATTCACTTTTTCTTTTGGTGAAGGCTCCAGTCATTGACAAAAGTCCACATCAAGGCTGGGCCCTAATTGAAAAATAGAGAGAATTAAGAAATGGGAAAAAAAAAAGACAGGAAAAGTATTTACAAATTACTGAGAAAGCGAAAGACCTATCTTTTGAAATGAGCCAGGTCACAGTTATTGGGAAAGACATGAGAAAGCAGAGAGTTCCAAAGCTTTGACGCGTAAGGAAAGAAGCAGTTATCAAAACGGCACATCCTTGAGTTGACGATGGCCACACAATACTTATGTGATGCAGCAGATTGCCGAGTATTGCGTGGTCTACCTAGTGGTGGGGGCACACAAGCAGCCAGCTCTCAGGAGCAAAAGCCAAAGTAATACCTACAGAAGAGGGAAAGTGAACCAACATTGTGGCGTAGGGCAAGGGGTCAGGTTTGGAAGTTAGCCTGGGACTGTTTATAAGTCAGACCGCTTTCGACTCAACTCTGTCAAGTATGGAAACAGAGCTAGAACCACCCTCAATTTGAGAGCAGTACTCCATACAAGGATGAATCAATCTCTTGTATAAACGGAGCAACTGTTCAGAGGAGAAAAAGTTACGACATCTAAACAGGACACCCAGTTTCTTGGAGGCAGATTTAGCTACTCCCATAATGTGGGGTTTCCAAGAAAGAGTGGATGTTAAAGTAATACTACATTCAATGAGTCAAGAGGTGGAATCACAGAATTGTCAAAGGATATACGAGAGTTGTGAGGAGTTTTTGGTAGAGAGATGGGTAGAAATGGGTGTTGGAAACATTAAACTTAACTAGATTCTGTGTACCCCACTGAGATATGCAGTCCAAGTCTGAGTTTATTGTGGAAGCTGTGTCAAGGCAAGATGCAGAACGAGTGTGAGAGGAGGGAGCAGAATTGAAGGATGTGGATGAAAAAGGAGAAAAAGTGTAGGGGACAGGACAGACTCTTGAGGGACACCTTTGTTGATGGAGAAAAGGGGAGAGGCCGATCCATCAACAACCACAGAGATAGATCGATCAGAGAGGAAGCTAGATATCAAGGAACAAAGTGAGGGAGGGAAGCCAATAGAGGAGAGCTTAGAGATGAGACCCTGATGCCATACCCAGTCGAAAGCCTTAGATATGTCAAGAGCAACTACATATGACTCCCCAAAATCTTTCAGGGATGATGACCAGACATTAGTGAG